>JAXQQM020059974.1:0-43469 GCA_034641835.2 Pinus albicaulis
GGGACATTCCGTGAAAGCAAGAAGCCGTGTAGATACCAAGGGTATCTAGCTGCCATGAGTACTATTGTACAATCTGAACCTGGATCTTTTGAGGAAGCCGTAAAGCATCAAGTTTGGAAGGATACTATGCACGAAGAATATGAGTCCATAATGAAGAATGATGTCTGGGATGTGGTCCCGAGACCGAAGGACAAATCTGTTGTCACCGCGAAATGGCTCTACAAGATCAAACATGGATCTGATGGGAGTGCTGAAAAGTTCAAGGCAAGGTTTGTTGCTCGTGGTTTCTCTCAAAAGGAAGGAATTGACTATGACGATATATTTGCACCTGTGGCACGATATACCACCATCAGATCAATCATAGCCCTTGCTGCTACGCAAGGATGGAGTCTTCATCAGATGGATGTCAAGACCGCTTTTCTGCATGGTGCAATAAAGGAAGAGGTGTATGTGGAACAACCTCTGGGATTTGAAGTTCAGGATCGAGACACTCATGTATGCAGGTTGAAGAAAGCCCTTGTTGTGCAGGGGAAGCCTCTCATTCTAGTGCTGTATGTGGACGACCTCTTCCTGACAGGTGCTGACCCTCTCATTCATCAATGTAAGAGGGAGCTCGCTGCTGAGTTCGAGATGAAGGACCTAGGACCGATGCACTACTTCCTAGGCCTGGAGGTCTGGCAGAGACCTGGAGAGATTTTCCTTTCTCAAGGAAAATACATTGTGAAGCTTCTGGAAAGATTTGGAATGGTGGACTGTAAGTCCGTGTCGACACCGATGGAACTCAACTTTAAGAAGTTGAGTGGCAGCGCTGTTGGGCCTATCTTGGCCAATCCTACTGAGTATCGTCAACTCATAGGAGCTTTGATGTTCTTAGTGAACACCCAACCGGATATATGTTTTGCAGTGAACACTTTGAGTCAACAGATGGTTGAGCCTCATCATTTTCACTGGGTTGGTGCCAATAATCTTTTGAGATATCTTCGGGGCACGATAAACCATGGGCTAAGATACACTGTCGGGAGTGTGACACTCCGTGGATATACTGATGCCGATTGGGCTGGCAGTGTGGTGGATCGTAAGAGCACATCGAGATGTTGCTTCAATCTTGGTTCTGCTTCGATCTCATGGATGAGCAGGAAGCAGAAGTCGGTGGCTTTGAGCACCGCGGAGGCCGAATACATTGCTGCAAGTATGGCCTGTTGTGAAGCAATTTGGTTGCGTAAGCTCTTTAGTGAGCTGTTTGGACATGTGCTAGATACCACTGTGATACTCTGTGATAACCAGAGCGGGATTCGTATGACTGAGAATCCTGTGTTCCATGACCGATCCAAGCATATTGATATCAGGTACCACTTTATCCAGGATATGGTACAACGAGGCGCCGTAAGGCTCGATCATATAGGAACTGATGAGCAGGTCGTGGATATTCTCACTAAGCCCCTGGGGAAGGTCAAGTTCCTAACTTTTCGTGAGAGTCTTGGTGTCGTGGAACGACCCTATGATGTGGGTCCTGTTGGACGATGAGCTCTGGGAGCTTTGGGGGGCTTTGGGGATAGCTTCTCGGAGCTATAAGCACTCATAATGCTTCTGCCCCACCCTTGTGATTATTGAGCTGGTTCGCCTCTCATTTATCTGTGCCCCATATGCATCCTACCCATTGAGTTCAAGGCTCATGGGAAGTACCTCTCATTTGGCCAATGAGGTGGGAAAAGCTAGAGACTAGTAGCAAATACTGATGGACGCATCAGAGATTGCCGTACTCTCTATCAAGGATGGCACGGTCCAACCACTTGATCTGGGATCAAGTTTAGTGAGGTCTGGGACCTCTGCCTGACTTCGGGTCAGATGAACCAACTTTGGGTTGGTTGGAGACTCTTTGTGAGTCTGATAGAGGTTTCGAACCTCTGGGCTGAATATGTCAGCCGGGGGATGATGTCTTTGTGACTGACCCACTTCTGTTCTGAAATAAAGAGGCTAGCAAAGCAAGTTACGGCGGGATGACGCACGATGTTTGATTGCACTGATGGATGGAGTTCTCTCTAGTTGAGAGGGAGTGTTAAATTTGGACAACTAGGTCCAAACTCCATGTTGTGATGCTCAGATTAAGTGGCTAGTATTTTTGTTGGATTCCTCTTTCGGAGAGGTATAAAATCCATATAAAATATATCTTAATCCGATGAGCAGAACATTTATTTTGAATTTATTATTTATAATAAATTATATGTGCAGGTCAGCCTTAAGGTTTCACACCCCCAGCAGATGTGTCACACACCCCAATGATGGATATAAATACAGGCAAAGTTGGAGAGCATTTCACCACAACTCAACACACATCTTCTTCTCTCATCTGATTTAGTACGAGCTCATTGGAGGACAAGTTCAGCCCACACGTGTGAAGAAGAAGGAGGACGAATATGTACGGCTGAGCTGAAGGACGAATTTCTGCAGCTAGGGTTTTGCTGGAAGTTTGACTAGCGTTGACTTTGGTCAACGCATGGTCCGAAAGGGCTGAAACTTATTGGAAAGTTCGATTTTGAGAGGCCGTACACTTTGGCACAAAAATCGAGGTCAAAGGGTTGACCAAACTGTTGCTGCGTTGACTTTTAGCTTGCTGCCCTGCGTTGACTTTTTTGGACATCGTTGACTTTTTTGGAGTTGACTTGGGTTGACTCGGTTGTTGATTGGAGGACTGTTGTGACACATTCTGGGTTGGCTGACCAAGGAGACTTTGCTGGTTGAAGCATCCTGTTGACCGCCGTAACGCACCATCACATTTTTTCTGTTTCTGGTTTGTCTTCTATAAGTCCACTTATATGTTCTATCAGCATTTTACTTAACTACTTGTGTGATTGCTGTAAGAAAAGTAAAGTTGCTTCAAGCATAGAACATCTACAAAAATTTACAGTGTTTCTGTGCTCGATATGAATGACAGTAAGGAGACTAGGTCTAGGGTTTTAGGTCAAATTTTAAGGTCAAGTTGCAGAGAATATGGATGAGGCCAGGTAGGTAGCTTGAAAGCATGCTTAGTTTTTCATTGTGTATAGGATGAAACGATGGAAAGTTTGAATGAGCATTGAGGTGAATTCATTCATTTAGAAGAAGATAAACACATAATGTAAAGCTTGGTAAGGCAAAGCATGAAAATGCATGATTTCTTCTTATAAACTGACAAGATAAACACATAGAAGCATGCATATTATTGAGGAAATCATATCATTCAACATGATAAGATAAATGTACAAAGAAAATAAAAATGCTCCAAGGCATACCACAAGATTCTCAATACAAATTTTGTAACATTGTCTTTGATTTCTTTCCAAAAGGCTTGTACAATAGCTCCATTGCAAAAAAAACAACTATCCAATCTAAGAAAAGAATAAAATGGGTCTACTTATAGAAAATATGCACCATGACATTTCATAGGGTTGAAATGCCATCCAAAAAGTATCATAAATACATGAGATGAGTCACTTCCTACAATTTAGGGAGCTTAGAAAGCATTCCTTCAAATTAAACTATAGACTAGCAGTGTGTGTCCCCCACATTAAATTACATGTTTCCTCATGATAAGAGGCAAAAACCAAATCAATTACTCTAATGCCAGCTCAAAGAACAACAAAAACTCGAAATTCTGACTTTTTCTGGGCTTGACAAGTGTCTCGAGGAACCCTATGTAGATGTGTAACACTTTTTTGCAGATGTGTAACACATTTTTACAAATTCATACCATTTTTTTTTCAGATGATTTTGAGGGACTTTTAGGACTCCAAATCCAAATCTGAAAGATAGGTCAACTAGCCCTATGTGTCTAGTTTCCAAAACATCTTGAATTTTAAAAAATGACCCATGGGAAGGTATCCAAAAGTTGATTCTCCCAAGGTTACTCCATATGCGTAACGTACTGTCAAAAATAGTGGCAGAAGCATAAAAAAATGGTGGGTTTTTGCCTTTTTCTTCCAAACTAGAGCTTGTCATGCAGCAAGGATTCTTGATCTATGATGTACTCATCGAAATGCATCCAACCATGTAAGGCATTCATCATTTAGATGCCCTAATAAAAAGCATAACAACTTGGCACTACGCATTTGTCAAGGCTAAATTTCTAGTTTAGTGCAAAAATCACTAAAAATGCAAAAAGTGCTCAAAATTGTCCAAAATTTCCTCTACAAGGCATGTGGAGGGTAGGCTAAACAACCATGGATGCCTCAACAAGGAGGTCTAAGTTGTATTTCTCTGTAAGCTTCATTTGAGCCTCTTTAAGCTTCTTTTTCCCCTGTTTGAGCCTAATTTGTGAAATTTTGTTTTTGGTGCAATAGTGGTTGGCCATGTGTCTCTGGAGGTTGTTGTCTCTTTTGGCTCTTTTCAAGAGCTTATCCAAATGTTCATTCACCCTTCCTAACTAGAGTTTTCTGTCTTGATTGATCTCCATAGCTATTAGCTCATCAAAGGTCAAATTTTCAGGTGGATGAGTTGATTGTCTTTTAAGCTCCAGCGCCCTCTTAAGGCCTATTGTCTTTGGTCTTCTTGGCTGTGTTTCAGTCTCCATGTCCTGCATTTGATCAACATATATTACTTGCTTCCCTTTACCTTTATCTGTCTCTAGGTCTGCCTTAGGTTTACTTTGTATCAACTACTTCACCTTCAATTGCCAATTTTCTTGCTGTAGAAAAGTAATTTGAGAATTTGCTATGGAGAAAATCTCCCTCAACTCTGCTATTTCCTCATCCTTCTCCCTAATGGTCTCCTCAACTGATCTGATTTCAACTTGCTTTGCCACCTCAACTTCTAAGAGCGCTTGTTCATCATGTTTGTCCAAACTAGAGCTTGTCATGCAGCAAGGATTCTTGATCTATGATGTACTCATCGAAATGCATCCAACCATGTAAGGCATTCATCATTTAGATGCCCTAATAAAAAGCATAACAACTTGGCACTACGCATTTGTCAAGGCTAAATTTCTAGTTTAGTGCAAAAATCACTAAAAATGCAAAAAGTGCTCAAAATTGTCCAAAATTTCCTCTACAAGGCATGTGGAGGGTAGGCTAAACAACCATGGATGCCTCAACAAGGAGGTCTAAGTTGTATTTCTCTGTAAGCTTCATTTGAGCCTCTTTAAGCTTCTTTTTCCCCTGTTTGAGCCTAATTTGTGAAATTTTGTTTTTGGTGCAATAGTGGTTGGCCATGTGTCTCTGGAGGTTGTTGTCTCTTTTGGCTCTTTTCAAGAGCTTATCCAAATGTTCATTCACCCTTCCTAACTAGAGTTTTCTGTCTTGATTGATCTCCATAGCTATTAGCTCATCAAAGGTCAAATTTTCAGGTGGATGAGTTGATTGTCTTTTAAGCTCCAGCGCCCTCTTAAGGCCTATTGTCTTTGGTCTTCTTGGCTGTGTTTCAGTCTCCATGTCCTGCATTTGATCAACATATATTACTTGCTTCCCTTTACCTTTATCTGTCTCTAGGTCTGCCTTAGGTTTACTTTGTATCAACTACTTCACCTTCAATTGCCAATTTTCTTGCTGTAGAAAAGTAATTTGAGAATTTGCTATGGAGAAAATCTCCCTCAACTCTGCTATTTCCTCATCCTTCTCCCTAATGGTCTCCTCAACTGATCTGATTTCAACTTGCTTTGCCACCTCAACTTCTAAGAGCGCTTGTTCATCATGTTTGTCCAAACTAGAGCTTGTCATGCAGCAAGGGTTCCTAATCCGTGATGTACTCATCAAAATGCATCCAACCATGTAAGCCATTCATCATTTAGATGCCCTAATAAGAAGCGTAACAACTTGGCACTACGCATTTGTCAAGGCTGAATTTCTAGTTTAGTGCAAAAATCACCAAAAATGCAAAAAGTGCTCAAAATTGTCCAAAATTTCTTTCCGTAAGGCACGGGGAGGGTAGACTAAAATGTGCGGTGGATGCCTCAAATATGTATGTCCGAGTTGTATTTCTCTCAGAAGCTTCTATTTGAGCCTCTTTAAGTTTTTTTTTCAATTCGTTTGAGCCTCGATTTAAATTTTGTTTTTGGTGCAACTAGTGTTGACCATGTGTCTTTGGAGGCTATTGTTGTCTCTTTTGCCTCTTTCAAAAGCTTCTCCAATGTTCATTCACCCTTTCCTAACCAAAATTCTTTGTCTTGATTGATCTCCATAGCTATTAGCTCATCAAAGGTCAAATTTTCAAAGGGATGAACTGAATATACTGGCGCCCAGCCGCCTCTTGCCTTCCACACTTTGGTTTTTCGCTCGTGTTTCGCCCATGTCCCCATTGATCATATTAATTCGTTTCCCTTTACCTTTATCTATCTCTAGGTCTCGCTTGCGCATTTATCAATAGACTGTCATACTTTAATTTCCAATTTTCTTGTTGTAGGAAAGTAATTTGAGAATTTGAAATGGAGAAAATCTCCCTCAATTCTGTTATTTCCTCATCCTTCTCCTTTATCATCTCTTCAGTTGATTTTACTTCAACCTGCTTTTCCACCTCAACTTCGAAGGGTGCTTTTTCATCATGTTGGTGTAATGGTACCAGAATCACGCACAGAGAAGTGCTCATATTGACTTTTCGCCTATATGTTTATTTTGGTACACTTTTGAGGGATTTGGGAGAAAATACCTGTCTCTTACCCTTCTCATAGGTGTGAGTGAACTCAACAACCCTAGGAGCCTTTGAAATCTGAGTTTGCATGCTGGAAGAACCAACCTCTATTGGTTGTGTTGATACCGATGGTGATGGTGTGCTGTGCATGACAGGATTACTAGTAGTGGGCGCTGCTACTACTTTCTCCATGATGGTTTCCCAAGTCATGTTGATTGTTGAGAGATGATGCAAAACATGAGTTTGCCTAGACCATGGTGGAAAAGACTTGGGTGACAATATTTGTTTTTGCTTTAAACCTTCTCAGTCATTCTAACAAAACTTTTGTACAAGTAATGTGACAAGTCAAGTGGTTTAATAGGGGTAAAGTGCATCAATAATATGGTATGGTACCTATACAACCAAGAGAATCTCCCTTCACATGTGAAATATTTCATAAGTAACATCATCAAAGGAGCATATCTGTTAAGGAGGTGCCTGAAAGGAAAGATGTACTCATGTTCCTCTAGCATGAGGTTTGAGGAACATTTTTTAATCTTCAAGGTCTATGTCCATGCCTTTAAACCCCTTTTGTCCATGGATAGGTATACTTGTTGCTGAAGAAATCACATATGCTGATAAGTTGAACTCTACACCTGCAGTGATGGCCTTTCCCATATTGAAACTAGTGGCAAATAAGCTTGTCAATTGGAGATGACAACTTTCTTCCATGATTTTCTCACAGAATCTCAAGCATCCAATGTTCTCAAAGCATCTTTTGGCAAAAGGTGAGGCATTAACCTTTTTCAAGGTGGAGGGTTCAAATCTGATGTGACGCCCTCCTTTGTGGATTTTATTTTCACTTTCCATAATGTCTATCAAAAGGATGAAACCCTAGGAGTTTAGATGATGTTGACTATGAATTTGAAAAAATAGAGGATAGGGAGCAGGTTTGGAAGATGAAATGAAGGGTAGTGAAGCCAAGATGAATTCCCAAAAAAAATTCAGGAGGTAGGGTTGTGTGTTAGCTTTAGAATATAAGTGGAATTTGGTGAAGTGAGTATGATGGAGGTGGTGATGTTTTCGTTAGGGGCGCAGGTCCTTTATAAGTTTGAATGGTTACCCTGGGAAGTCATTTAATAAACTAACAGTTTTGGCCATGTATTCGGATGAGAGTGGAGGCGAGCGCGCTGGAAGGAGAGTAGTAAAATGGGTTGGTTTGAGGGGAGAGGGGTAGGAGTGGTAAGAGATTTGCGAGGGGGCGGGGGGGAAGGTAGGTATGAAACGATTAGGGTCTGACACGTCGACGTGGGAACAATGAGGAGGAAACCAGTTTTCGTACCCCCCCATTGGTAAAGGTCAGATGGATAGAGGGTGAAAAAACGATTGTGGGTCGTCGATTTGGTGGATTGATTGATCATACAGTTGGATGGAGAGTGGGACTTAACTACATGCAGCAAATGCCTTTTGTCATTTTGTAAAGTTTATTATAAATGCATAAGACTTTTGTTAAAATTCATATGCCTTCTGACTTAGGATAAAAGCATTTGATCTCGAACTTAGGTTAATAGTGCATATTCTATAATTTTTCTCGAACTCTGGATAAAGTGCACTAATAATCCTATACTTTAAGATAAAGCCTTTGATATAAAATTGACCTCTTTTTATCCTTTCAACCCTTTTTGGAAATAATTTGACAATGAAACAAGTTTTGAAATAAGACAGTGTCTTACTTTATTCCCCTAACTATGCTAACTCCCTTTAAAGACTGATATGATGAAAATGAAGCCTTGTTCGCCCTTTTTGGTGACATTTTTGGACTTTTCAGTGGCAAAACAAGGAAATCTAGATACAAACTTAGATGGAGATGGAATGACTGACCTAAGACTCTAAATGACAATGAGTGACATGACCTATGAAATGATGATGGTCATGGATGGAATGAGGGGAGCAACATTTTTGACCTAGACCATATGCAGTGACCAAAATTTATTTGAAAACTTGTTTGAAAAGACAAATTTTTTGACCTAGGACTACTAGCCAATAAATTGAAAGAGCATGTTTGATCATTGAACATACTGACACTAACATTGGCTCCAGCTAGGGATGGCATCTACTTCAGGGGGTGTCAAGAACACCGTAGATCGGGCAACCTTATCCATTGGGAAATGGAGTTAAAAACTGGAAATCAAAAAACTTTGACAAACTTGGGATGATGAAATAAAACTGGAAATTATTTCGACTCAAAAACTGACTTGACTCTGACTTAACAACTGATTGAAACTTTTTGAACTTTCTGAAAGAAAAAAATGAGCCGAATATAGAAGTCTCATGGCCTTCTCCTCGGGCTTCAAACTTGATCGAAATCTGGATTAGGGGCAAAACTTTGCCCAAAATACAAAGTGCTCAGAATTGCACCAAACCAGAATGACATTGATCGACCGGTCACCAGGAATCCAAAGCAACTCGTTTCGTCGAAAAACGAGTTCAGATGAAGAAGTTATAGCCTCTTGATCATCGTTCAGAACAAACAATTTTTTTAAAAAAATTGCAGAACAGTAACAGGTTGTTGACATGCTAGCCCAGTGAGCATGCATGAAATATTCTTCAGTTTATGCCTAGTGGCACTGTGTCAAGTGTCACAACCGGATTCGGTAGTGAACTTTGAAGGTGAATTTTTTTTAGGATTTATCTCCCAAGGTTGAATTCAATTTTTTTTTATGTGGGAGGACAACTCAACGAGGGACCGCCACGTGTCCCCCCTAGTGGACCCCCTCTGCAAGGTTAGGTTCGAATTTCATTTTGTATTGTGGTGGCTCGAATTTTAATGCTAAGGTTTGGATTTAATATTATGTGGTGCCATATTTACTATAACCTAAATTCCGAACTATGGTGGATTAAACATATTATGGAGCACATTTTTTTTGAACCTATGGTGTTAAACTATGGGTTTAACATTATATAGTGGAGTAGCATTTTATATATTTAAGCCAAAGTCCGATTTAACGTTAGTTCAACAAAGCATTATATATTTAAGCCAAAGTTTGATTGGGTCATATACATTATAGTTTGGAGCGTATATTTAATATGGAAAAGTTTGATGGTGTAAATTTATCATCGCACAAAATGTATACAACAATGGGCGGAGGCCAAGGCTCGACCCTGCGACCTCCCCTGCTCCACTCTCCACACATACAATGGGCTATCAACGTGTTTCTTAACCCTTTAAGGATCTACCTTATATTTTTTTTCAATTGATTCGACCAGCGACGAGTTTGGAGGGGACCAACCCTCCTCCTATATGACCTTTCCACATGACCTCCCACCAAGCGCTCAAACAAAATGCGCTTAGTGTGCATTAAAACTACACTTATCACCTTCTAATCGACCATCAAGTTAATTTAAACTCCAAGCTTAAAACGACAGAATTTTTGGCAGCGCCTCCATTTTTGGCGGGAACCACCAGTTGGCGGAGTTATCTGGAGTCTTCTCCATATTTGGAGGAGGAATCTAGGGAAAAATTTAATTGGCCATATCTTGAGCAATTTTTGACCAATTTTGGCTCAAGAAGAGTCATTATTAGCATATTGGCTTGCTTTGAATCCATTGGTACAACTTTCAGAGGTAGAGGAGCAATTTTACAGGTGTTTTTGGCACTTTGAAGAAAATTGAAGCCTGGGGCCACCAAGAAGGAAGGCCATGCATAGATCAGTTGAAGACCAAATGGGACTCAAGAAGGGTAATTTTTAGATGAATTTGATGCTTTGAACACAATGGAATAGGCTGCAGAGGCATTGGATCACTTCTGAAAGTGTTTTTGTCACTTTGGAGATTAAACAAGCCCAGGGCCACCAAGATGGGAGGTCAGCCTGGATCAGATGGAAACCAATTTCAGAGATTGAATAGTTATTTTTGGGGTTTTTGGGTCTTATGAAGACAATGGAGCAGGTTGCAAATCCATTGGAGCACTACAGGTGCATGTAATAAGAATGTTGACTCTTAATCCAAAGAGGGTATAGCTAATTGAAGCAGGTCCATGGAGATGTAGCTTAGGAGGAGTGAACTCAATTATCATCCATTGTGTAATGTGATTGTTATGTGTTATTTTTCTGTATTTCATTTGTTTTACATGAGGCTTTAATGACTAATTAACTCATAATTTGATCATCAAAGACAAATAAAACTTGACACATAAACCCCTTCATAATTGGTTAACTTGAGACGATTCTAAACACACATTTTTAATATAGATGATGGAGCTAACATAGAAATAATTAGTTTTCCCATATTTAGATCAATTTGGTATCAGAGAAAAGTTTAGCTCATTTTAACCAAGGTTAGCTAGAAGAATTAGCTATTGGTTTTTGAATTTGTGCAAGGAGAATTTAACTATGTGCAAGTTTATGTGTGAAGGAGAAGGTCAAGATTGAGAGCTCAGTTAATCACAACAAAGAAGCTTTGTATGCATTGTAAGTGTGATGGAAGCTTCATTAAGAAAATTTTCTAATCCATCTTCCTTTGAAGAACTCTTTGATAAAGAGATGTTATAAAATCTCTACATCATGACTGATATGGTGCAAGAGATGTATGAAGACAAGAGGGAGAGCATTACACTTCAAGAGCAGTTGATTGCCATGAAGGAGGAGAAGCAAGAGCTTCTTGAGAAGATACATGAGATGGAAACTCATCTCCATGATGCCAATGAATCCTTAGCCATGTATGTGCATGAAAAAGAGGTATGAAATTCAATTTTATCTTCAATTTCCTCCCAAAATGAATGTGTAGGTGTTGTTGAAAGACACACTAGAGAAATAAGGTCCAAATTATTGATGAAAATGTGCTACGAAGGTAAAGGATTGGGAAAACATGCACACAACATAGTTGAGCCAATTGTTGTTGAGGAAAGGCCTAAGTATTTGGGTCTTGGTTATGGACAACATGATGGAGAAAGCTCTAAATCCAAGGAGGCACATGAAGGTGTTCCAATAAGGACTTTCATTTTATGTTCATTACCTCAACCTTATGAAGATTGTGTTCATGTGGAATACAAATTTTTTCACCCACTTTGCAAGAAGGTGCTCATAAGCATGCAGCTAATGAGAATGGAAAACAAGAGGATGTTGAAAGCTCTAAAGTCACTGAATGCATTGTTGGTATTCCGAAGAGAGCCACTACCTCATCAAATTCACCTCCTCAGGAAGGCGACAAAGGTGAATGTTCAAGGTATAAATCTACTTTTAATCAAGTTGGTTTTGATTATGATAAACATGGAAAATTCTCACATAAGATTTGGAGAAAAGTTGCATGTTCCTTTTGTGGTTTGAATAACCATAATTTTTCAGGGTGTTGGAAGAAGATAGCCATGCACATGAAACTTTCAAAGAAAAGGAGGCAAGAAGCCAAAGTTCCATTGGACAAAGAAAATCATGTTGAAAAGAATATGCAATTGTTTTGCACTTATTGCCATAAGCAAGGTCATATTGTAGACAAATGTTGGACTTTGTATCCAACAAGTCATCCACTACATTTGAAGAAGGTGAAGAATGATACTCGCAAGAATGTAAAAGAATATTCCATAATTGATGTGGGTCAGGATGATTCACATGATGAAGTGTAGTTGAAAGAAACACCATTGAAATGGTTTGTTATTTTGTCTCTATAATGCATGTTGCATGTTTATGCCAAGAATGTGTTTGAAAGTGGAGTATGTTGACTCACGTTATTGCAGCAAATTTTTTTCATTTCAGCTCTTTAAGTACATGTACATATGAATGGGGTTATTGTACTTACAATTGTACTTGTGAGAGAGTTGAAGAATTGTATATATGCATGAGAGTTTGTGTGTATGAACAGTGGAATTTTGATGGTTTCATTGTGATTGGACATGCATGAGTAATCGACTTGTCTTGGTCGATTTCTTTGTTTAACATGTATGTTTTCAACTTGAGAGTGTTTATCATTTGCGCATGCATTAGTGTCAACTTGTGTTGGTCGATTCCCTGTTGCATGCATGTCATATCGACTTGGAAGAGTTGATTTTGTCTCCAAAGATGAAAAGGAGATGTTGACGAAGTGTTTCATGAAATGTGAAATTCATTTTGTTTGGGGAAAAGAATCATCAAATTATTACACATGCTTATGCTTGACTTGAGAGTCAGTGGTTTGAAGAGGCATGTTTTGTTGACTTGTGTTTGGTTGATGAGTTTTGACACCAAGATGTAAGAGTACATGGCGATGTTCACGTGATGTGAAATTTTTTGCTTTGAAGGAGAAAGAGGATATGTCGTCAAGTTATGTTTCTTGCATGATGTGTTTTTCAGATTGATGGTTGTGTTTGTGACAAGATGTCAAAAAAAAAGTGCAGCCATTGTAGACCATTTTATGTGTTGACACCAAGAAGAGAAGGAGATGGCGAATGCATTCTTCCAGATGTGGAATTTGGAACTGTGGAGGTAAAAGAATAATCATTTCTTTTCTTGTTATTATTGATGTTGGAACTAATTGTTGTAATTCACTCAGATGGGCTTAATTTGGAAAAATGGTTTCTAAGGAGAAGCTTGCATCGAATGCATGTTTGTGCAAAGGAGGAACATGATTCTTAGTGGGAAGGAAATTAGTTAGTTTTCCAAGGACCGAGGAATCGATTTGGTACAACAAAGTGCTAAATCAATCAACAAGTGTTGTATTTGGTCAGGAGAAAAATGAGAACATTGGTTGAAGAGCCAATCCATTTGCAAGGCAAGGCATATCAGTGAACCCAAGTGGTTGCCATGGCGATTTTTACAAGTAGAATCAAGATGATATAACTTGGGGAATAGAATATTATTCAACTCTCATGAGATAACTAGCTTTTGTGGGTCCAAAAGCATGTCAGTGGGAAGGAGTGATCGTAATCTGGATTAGGGGAAATTTTTTTCCAAAAATTCAAAGTGGTCAGAATTTCACCAAACTAGAACGACAACGACCAACCCGTTGCCAATAATCCAACACAAATCATTTCGTTGAAAACTGAGTTCGGATAAAGAAGTTATAAACCGCTGATTTTCGTTTAAAACAAACAAATTTAAAAAAAAAAATTGCATAACAATGACAGGTTGATGACATGGTAGCCCAGTCAGAATGCATGGAATATTGTTCAGTTTATGCCCAGTGGCACTGTGACAAGTGTCACAACTAGATTATCCAGTGAACTTTGAAGCTGAATTTGTTTTAGGATCTCTCTCCTAAGGTTGAATTCGATTTTTTTTTATGTGGGAGGACAGCCCAACCAGGGACCGCACGTGTCCCCCCTGGTGGACCCCCTCTTCAAGGTCAAGTTCGGATTTCATTTTGTATTGTGGTGGCTCAAATTTCAATGCTAATTTTTGGATTTAATATTATTTGGTGGCATATTTACTATAACCTAAAGTTCGAACTATGGTGGATTAAACATATTATGGAGCACATTTTTGTTGAACCTATGGTGTTAAAATATGGGTTTAACGTTAAATGGTGGAGCAAAATTTTATATATTTAAGCCAAAGTCCGAGTTAACGTTGGTTCAATGGAGTGTTATATATTTAAGCCAAATTCAATTGGTTCATATACATTATGGTTTGGAGCGTATGTTTAATATGGAAAAGTTCGATGGCGTAAATTTATCATGGCAAAAAATGTATACAACGATGGGCGGAGGCTGGGGCTCGACCCTGCGACCTCCTGCGCTCCACTCTCCGCCCATACCAATGGGCTATCAACGTGGGTCTTAACCCTTTAAGGATCCACCTTATATTTTTTTTCAATTGATTCGACCAGCAACGGGTTTGGAGGGGGCCAGCCCTCCTCCCATATGACCTTTCCACATGACCTCCCACCAAGCGCTCAAACAAAACGTGCTTAATGCACATTAAACCTGTACTTATCACCTTCTAATCCACCATTAAGTTAATTTAAATTTAGAGCTTAAAACAACGTATTTTTTGGCAACGCCTCCATTTTCGGCGGGAACCACCAGTTTGGCAGAGTTATCTGGAGTCTTCTCTAGATTTGGAGGATGAACCTAGGGAAAATTTTAATTGGCCATATCTTGAGAAATTTTCGACCAATTTTGGCTCAGGAAGAGTCATTATTAGTAGATTGGCATGCTTTGAATCCATTGGTACAACTTGCAGAAGCAAAGGAGAAATTTTACAGGTGTTTTTGGCACTTTGAAGAAAATTGAAGCCTAGGGTCACCAGGAAGGAAGGCCATGCCTAGATCAGATGAAGACCAAATGGGACTCAAGAAGAGTCATTATTAGATTAATTTGATACTATGAACACAATGGAATAGGTTGCAGAGGCGTTGGAGCACTTCTGAAAGTTTTTTTGTCACTTTGGAGATTAAACAAGCCCAAGGCCACCAATATGGGAGGTCAAGCCTAGATAAGTTGGAAACCAATTTCAGAGATTTAATAGTCATTTTTGGGGGTCTTCTGAAGGCAATGGAGCAGGTTTCAAATCCATTGGAGTAGTACAGGTGCATGTAATCAGAAATTTGACTCTTAATCCCAAGAGGGCCTAGCTAGTTGAAGCAAGTCCATGGAGATGTAGCCCACGAGGGGTGAACGTCGTTATCATCCATTGTGTAATGTGATTGTTTTGTGTTATTTATCTGCATTTAATTTTTTGTACATGGGTTTTTAACAACTGACTAACTCATAATTTGATAATCGAAGACACATAAAACTTGACACATAAACCCCTTCACAATTGGTTAACTTGAGACAATCCTACACACATTTTTAATACTCATGAGGGAGCTAGCATAGCAATAAAAATTTTGTCCATATTCAGATCAAAAATTCTTCAAAAACTTCCTTATTCTTGGACAACAAATAAAAATGATATGTACAATGAAAGTGAACATGTTCTTCAATGATCATGTAAGGTAATGTTTGAGGAACCTACCATTGATTGGTCCTCCCAGAACTTCCTGACCTTCAAGATCTTCTAATAAAAATGTCTTATTACCTATGAATGCAGTAATATTATAAGGAACTTTCCATAGATTATCAAATTTTCCGTGCTTACCTTTGTCTTCATTTCGGGCATCCCAGTGAAGAACAACATCTCCTAGCTTAAATTCATCAACTTTGGTCTTCTTATCATAAATATTCTTGATTTTCTCTTGAAGTTTTGAAGTGTGACTGAAAAATTCATCACTTGACCGTTGTAGATGGATCATTTGGCTGATTCTTCGTTAGATATCATTTGGTTCATTGTCGATCTCTTGAAAAATTTTCATCATGGGTAGAGCTAAAGAAGTAGGGAACACTGTGTCAACACCATACACAAGCTAATAAGGTGACATGGTGATTGATCTCTTCGTGCTAACTCTGTCCGCCCATAGAGCATTGGTGATATTTTCGTACCAATTTCTCTTATTCTCTTGCAACATCTTCTTGATTATGTTCACTAAAGTTTTATATGACGATTTAGCCAACCTGTTGCCTTGAGGATAGTATGTTGTAGAATGACCAATCCTAATGTGATACTTATCACAAATTTCAATCATCTTTTTTAGACATAAAGGAAGTTGCATTATCAGTAATGATTTTATATGGACAGCCAAAATGAGACATAATATTGTTCTCTAAAAACTGAATAATGACAGTATCAGTAACTTGCCTCGTGGGGATGGCTTCAATCCATTTAGTGAAGTAATTAGTGGCAGTGAGTATCCAATTATGCTGGGCTGATGATGGAGGATGGATTTCGCCAGTGAAGTCAAGTCCCCATTACTGAAATGGTGCTTGCACTTCAATTGGTTTCAAGGGAAAAGGAAAAAATTATGTTTCCCTGAAAGATTTGACATTCATGATAGCTCATGACTTTTTCATAGACATCAGAGAATAGACTTGGCCAATAGAAACCCGCCCTCACGATCTTATTTTCTATAGTCTTCTAATAAATATGACCTCCACAGTCGTCTTTATGAAAGCCACTTATCACTTTTTCAACTTCTCCTTCAACCAAACAATTCAAAAATACTCCACCCTGATATTTCCGATACAATGCATTGTTAAGGATGAAATCCCTGAGAGCTTTCAACTTCAAAGATCTAGATTTATTACTAGGAAAACCAAGAAGAGGATTCAAGTGTTGCAAAACATGAACAATATCAACATACCATGGCGATGAAGAAAAAATTTCAGATACCTCAAGTAATACTTCAGCCTCTTTCTCCTCAGATAATGCAGCAATAAAATTAATGTCCAAAGCATGTAGATTTGAATCCGCCATAATCTTGTCCAGGCCTTGTCCCTTGGTCAGCTTTGTAGGCTTTCTTTCCTAGTCATACTCCAACATAGCAGCAATCCATTTGCCACACTGCCCTTCAAGATAATTTTGCGTGAGCACATCTTTGACATCATCATTTGGGACATGCAATGACATGAGAGTGGAGAATATAGAACCGAAAGTCCTTCAATGATTTAATAACTCCAAGGCATGTTTCTTAATGATATTGTACTTCAAGGCCGCGTCTCTTATGGTTCTACTAAAGAAGGTGATGGGCTACTCTGTCTTCTAATTTTTCTTTTGCATAAGGACATCATCTAGAGTCTGCCCCGATGCAATTGAAAAAATGATGAAATAAAGTGTTCAATCTAGACTAATAAGAATAGGAGTGTGAGATAAAGCCAATTTTACTTGATTGAATAAATTTTTTGCCTCTTCAGACCATTTTAATTCACTATACTTTTTCAACATGTTAGTAATTTACCTCAAATGTTCAGCAAGATTAGGAATAAACCTTCTTAAAAATTTGATTTTTTCATTGAACGACTGGATTTTCTTCTTTCTCCTATGATAGTCCAAGGTCTAAATTTATTCAATCCTTGAAGGATCTATCCGAATACCATATTTTTATATGATATGGCCCAACTATTTACCTTACTCCATAACGAAAAGGCTCTTCTTTGGGTTCAACAATATGCCAAACTTTCTGCATCTATGAAAAACTATTTTCAAGTGTTGTAGGTGATGCTCATTTGTCTTGGAAAAAATAGTGATGTCATCAATATAGATGACCAAAAAGGCATGCTTTTCATTGGCGAAAGCAATATCCATTTCTTGCTTAAAAGTAGCCCCTGAATTATTCAATCCAAAGGGCATTTTAGCATACATGAAGGTACCCCATGGTGTTGTAAAAGATGTATTTTCCTGATCATTTGGGTGTACTAAAATTTGATTATATCCAAAGTATTCATCCAACAATGAAAGTCTGGAAGACCCAACTACCCTTTGCAGAATATAGTCCATCTTTGGTAGTGGGTAATTGCATTTCAACGAAACTTTATTCATATTTTTGAAATCAATACACAAACGGATCTCTCATGTCTTCTTCCTTACTGGTACCAAATTAGACATCCAATTTGAAAAGAGAAGTTGAACTATAATCCAACAGTAAATAATATGTTTACCTCTTTTTGAATGGAGGGAAGAAACTTGGAATTCATTCTCCTTAACTTCTAGCAGAAAGAATTTGGATCCAGATTTAAAGGAATTGTATGCTAGATTATACTCTTGTCGTATACTTTTAGATCAGAATATTTCCAAGTAAATACATTAGAAAATTGAGACATGAGGGTTGTGTATTTACCTTTCATCTCTAAGCTCAAGGATTTTGAAATCTTGACCATATTTGGCTTTTCAGGAGTGCCAAGCTTGAGGTCTTCCACTCCCACTTCTGTTGGTAGCATGGTCGGTTTGTGTGAAACATTGTATTGATTAAAAAGCTCCTCCAAATGCACTACCCCTCTTGGAATGGAGTTGTCTTTCAACTGAAAGATTTTCATTTCTGTTACATGGAATCATTAGGAGAATTTTGAGGTCTAAAATGGTCCTCCTAAGGAAATGTACAATCAAAATTCACTTTATGAGAACCAAACACATTTTAGGGGATGATATCATCCCTAATGGTTGAAGTGGCATTGCTTGAGTTAAAATTACTTATTTGTCACATTCTCAACGGTGGATAAAAACTCATGGTTAACCATGGTAGTGCTCTAAGTACTTTTAAAGTCAAAGTAAAGTACTCATAATAAATGTCATTTCACATTTTTTAATTAAAAATATATTATTGTCATTTCATATTTCTTGAAAGAAACAATGCATATCCCTATACATTTATTATATTATATTATTTTTATATAGAATATTAATTACTTGTTATTATACAATTTAAATAATATAAATTTTAATTAATAGCATACAATATAATTAAGAATTTATAAATTTGTATTTATATTTTATTTTAAGTTATTTAAGTACAAAGGACAAATGCATTAGTTGTTCAATGATAATGAATTTTTCTTGAAAAACTCATTCTTATGTATAGTCACATCAATAATTTTTTTTACTTAATTTTCTTTTGGTACAACTTTTGAATTGAATTTAACTATGGTTACATGGATTTTGGTGCAAAAATTGAATTGAAAAATCATAAATATTATTTTATTGGCTTGGATTGTTTTATTATTTCCTTAGGAGGCCCATTTTAGACCTCAAAATTACCCTAATGTTCTTGGTCATCTTCATAGCACTGAATTCTCAAATTCCTCTTTTGTCTATAAGAAGTTGTTGATATGTTTATTATCTTGAAAGACCTGCCAATACTATACATTATCTGGAACAACAGGGCATGGTTTCATGTTTATCTCATACTTCTTATTAGGATACAGTGGAATTTTAAACATATTGGTCGAAGTGGCAAGAGAATCAACAATAACATTGTTGTCCCTTGGTATCAATGACAAAGTATACTCGGTGAAGGTCTTGAGGATATCTAACACTGCATTTCGATAAGATCGCATCCTAGGATGCTTGGTCTAGTATTCCCCTTTGATTTGTTTTATTACCAACTTGGAGTCTCCATACACATAAATTTTCTTGGCACCTAACTTCTTGAGAATTTTCAAGCCAACTATCAAAGCCTCATACTCTGCTTCATTGTTCAAACAATCGAATTCCAACTTATAAGAGGACATTCGAACATTCGGAGGAATGTTAAGTGACTGATTTATAGAGCTGTGAATCCACACCCCAATGCCAGCCCCTTCCTTTCCCAAGGATCCATCGAAGTCCATGGTCCACAAACCGCTTTCTTCTTCGGGAAGCTGCACATTGGATGACTGAACTTTACTTGATGCTTTAGAGAGTTTTGTTGTACCAAAATTCTATGTAACTTTCACTATTTCATCTCTTTTTTGGGCTGACACGCTTGATTCCAAACCACTTGGCATATTTTCTTGATTTTATGCATTTGAAATTTCTAAAACAGAATTTGAAAACTTAGAATTTTATGTTTTATCTTTAATCAAAACTTCTGACGATGTTGAACATTCATCATTGAATAAGATAAAGGAATATGAATCTGTGTGAACAACATGTATGGGAGGATTATTAGGATTTTCTCTGCTACTTATAATGTACTTCATTTTAATTTCCCAGTATAGTTTTCTGAGTTGCCCAAAGACGAGAATTATAGCATATGAAAAGTCGTGCTGCAAGGTACCTCTAATCTTTCCTTCCCATGACCGGGAGAGAAAAATTCCATATCTGGGAGGGATATTAGCCACAAAAACATCCATAAGGACATTCTTGGCTGGGAATTTATCTAAAGACACCACTAGGTCCTTAATGAGGCCAAGACATTTCACCCTCCCTGAATCAATTGAATAAAGATCATGGTAAGGTATTGTGATATCCAAGCCTAATCTATCCATAATGGCCTTGGGAATGAGGTTATGAGAGGCTCCGGAATCAAGCATGACGTTATGGAAGATAAAATCATGGATTTTGAGGCTAAGATAAAATGGAGGGACCTCACTATCTTCTAAATCACCATCAACAATAGGACCAAATAAAAGTTCTGGGTGATCATCACTCACATTAACCATATCAGACATCTGATCCACCCTAAGCAACGTAGCTACTTGAAACTTGTACTAATCATTTTTTACTATTTTAGTTAGAGGAGTCAAAAATTTTAACTTTGCGATTTCATTTTCAAGACTAAAAAGAGCATAATATTTTCTACCTCTTTCAATGATGCATCTTTCTTCTCTAGCTAATCTTTCTGTGGAATTTAATTCTTCTGTCCTCCATATTGAACTTTTTTATATTTTTATGACTGTTGGTGGAAGCTTCATTTCCTTTTGCATGATTAGGACTAGCAGGTCCTTTTTCTTTGCTTTGATTTGGAGTGATAGTTTCTTTATGATGAGCATCTATTTGAACATTTTTTTTATTTTTATTTTTATTTTTATTTTTATTTTTTTTCTTCTGATTGGAGGTTATAGGAACATTCCTACTCCTTAAACCATACTGCCTTTGTTGTTGTGAAACCAGCTCCAAAAATAGAAGAAAAAATATATCAGCGTCTTAGAAATAAGCGACTTCAAGAGAGAAACCTCCAATACATTACATGAATGAACAATTCTTAGATGATACAAATGACAAAAACTCCTTTCTATATATAGGAGTCCATGGGGCCATAATGTAATCCTAGTGGGGCCACAATGTAATCCTAGCTGACCTAACAATAATAATGTAAGGGCACAATAATAACAATATTGGGGTTACATGGGTACAATAATAACAATAAGGGGGGCTACACTAACATAATAAGGGACTACACTATTAATAGAGGGACTTAACATGCCCCTCTCCTTCAAACAAGTGTTGTCCTCAACTCTTGATTATTTCTTGATGCTTCTGTATAAAATTATCATCCTGCCATGTGGAATCTTCTACAGGAAAGTTCTTCCACTTGCTGAGATACTCTGAAATGGATCGTACTTGTCGAGTTCTTGTTTCTGTGACTATTTCATAACTTATTTTGATGTGATGTTGATCTTCCTGTTGTTTCATTAGATTCTGCACCAAAGTTAGGTTATCCTTTAAAAGTTGGAGAACTTCTTGTTGATGCTCGTTGTGATCTTCCACTAATTTATCATCCATATTAGCTATTATTTGATCCCTCAAATCATCCAACTTAGCCTCCATTTCTGCTTTTAAACCATCTATATCATCTTCTGTTGCTCTTCGTAAGATCGAAATTTGTTGCACTTGGTACCGTAATTTTGATATCTCATATTACAATTCTTCCTCTTCATGAATCATAATATATCTTTTTGAGGGCTTAATGGGTATGGAATTATTTTTTGGAGGCATTATAGAACCCAATACTGATAAAAATTCTAAAATATGCCCTTGGAATCACTTCAAACTGATTCTTCAAACAAGACTTATGCAATTTGAAAAAAGATACACACCTTTTTCTTGATTTTGAGGAACTCAATATTGAAATTGAATTATCTCTATGACTTTGGATCTTCAATATCTGAAATTTGGCCCTGAATTCACCCTCTGAATCTTCTTTTGAATGCCACAGGTCAAACCTAATTTGGATTCTTCAAGGCAAAGTTATGTCCAATCTCCCACAATGACCCAATTATGGACTAGTTTAGTATAGCTCATTTGTACGACTTACCACGTGTCCCTGTTTCCTCCTTTGGCTCTAAAATTGATAGAAAAGAAACTAAAGTCCATGCAATTACAGTCACTTTTTACATAATTCCATTCTGATGCTCAGAGAGAGATTTATGAAGCTTTTCCCATGATAACCTCTTTGAGATGAAATTCGAGGGCCTGAAAAATACCTAACTTCCACAGATCATATCTCCGAAAATGTTGTGAACAAAGCTCTGAAATTTTGCGATGATTGTCCTCAGGATTTTGGCTTCGCACCCTAAAAATTTCGGCTTCTTAACCTTCGTAGAAAAAAATTTATAGCAAAAATGCCACGATGACCTGTTTGGAGCAGTGAAACCCTAGAATCCAAAGCTCTGATACCAAATGTTGTGAAACCAGCTCTAGAAATAGAAGAAAAGAGATATCAACGTCTTATAAATAAGCCACTTCGAGGGGGAAACCTCCAATACATTACATGAATGAACAATTCTTGGATGATACAAATCACAAAAACTCCTTTCTATATATAGGAGTCCATGGGGCCACAATGTAATCCTAGCCAACCTAACAATAATAATGTAAGGGCACAATAATAACAATATGGGGGTTACATGGGTACAATAATAACAATAAGGGGGGCTACACTAACATAATAAGGGACTACACTATTAATATAGGGACTTAACATTTGTACTTTAGTAAGAGCATTCCGATATCTCCTTTGATAATCTTATGTCCGTACTGATAGCATGTTGTCATTTGACAAGACATATTATTGATCGTCTCATGCATAATTTTTTGCAGAAAATTGATCTTCTTCAAATAAATTATTCTCGCTAGAAATTTCTTCTTCATCTTCTTCATCAGGACCGTCTATGTAGTTCTGCTAAAATGGAGTGCGAATTTTCTGCTAACTTTGTGGATCCCGACCCATCTATTCCCTTTGCTTGATCATGTATTGAGGTTGCTGATTTTGACCCCTGAAATTGGGATTTCTAATGGAGGGTTCAACTTGTCTATCAACGATGGACATTTTATCGATCTTCTCCATGGTTTTGATCAAGGCATCTAATTTTCCCTCTAATGAAGTAGATGTTTCCTCTATGATAGTGACCCTTTTCTCGATCTTGATTTTAAACTTTTTGATGATCAAATTAGCTTCCACACTCACTCTATTTCTCTGCATTTCTTCATTAGGGGAATTTTGAGGTCTAAAAGGGAACTCCTAAGAAAAAAGTATAACCAAAATAAACTTTATACGAACCAATAGGATTCAAGATGATGATGTCAACCATGGGGGATGATTCACCATTTTTTGAAATAAAAAAGTAAAATATTAAAAAATAACAAAACAATAAAACTACTTTTTCAACTCGTATTTTCAACTTATATCCCTAAGTTTTTTCTCAAATTTCAAGCGGGAGTACTCGCTGGATGAAAAATTTAATTCCTCATCCAACGAGTACCCATGTTGCATACTTTCGATGGACCCTGCTACACGAAAAATGATAAATACATGAAAAAACGTGATTGCAATCACGTGTTTTATGTATTTTTCATTTTTTATGCAATAGGGTTCATCGAAAGCCTGCAACATGGGTAATGCTTGGATGAGGAATCAAATTTTTCATCCAACGAGTGTTTCCGCTCGAAATTTGAGTAAACCCATAGGGAGATACGTTAAAAATATGAGTTGAAAAATAGTTTTTTATTTTTTCTTTCTAAAACTTGATGATGTAATCTAATCTTACTTTATTATTTCCACTATCAGTTTATAATTTCCTTAGGAGGCCCATTTTAGACCTCAAAATTCCTCTAATGAAGATTTGATGGATTTCTTTCCTTTAGCTGATAAGCCATGTCAGGATCGAAACCATTAGGATAGTGAAGTAAAGCAAGGCCTCGAGGAGGCTTGATATTCTCAAGAATTGAATCATAGATTTTCTTGAATCTAGTTGTAAAGTATTAGATAGAATCATTGATTCCTTTTCAAGGCATTAAATTCAACCAAGATTTACAATGGATTCTTCTTCTCCTCCCATTTTTTTCATGAACAAGTCAATCAGCTACTGTGAAGTAGCTACTAAACCAACTGTGAGAGAGCAGAAATATTTCTTAACCTATCCTCAGAAACTTTGTGCAATGATGCACATCTTGGCATTGTCATTGTCAATCTATTGAAGATCTATGAAATCAAACACTTTGACAATGTGTTAGTAAGCAGTGACTTCTAATGTTCCATCAAAAAGCAACAATCTCTTACCATAATTTTGAGGTAGACCAGTGAGTTGTTGGGGTAAAATCAATGGAGCGAATCTGGCCATGATTAATGGAGGGCGTTGTAAAGGTGTTGATGGAGTGAAAAATTGCAGAGGTAATGATGGAATGAAAGGAAGAGACGATGATGTAGTTGTATAAGAAGGTGTAATGACAAATGGTGAAGAAAAATCATGTTGTTGATATTGGAAATAAGTTACTTGAAATTTATCCACTAAGCCTTTAAGTTTGTAGAAATTAGAGCAGACTTCACTATCAACCTCGGAATAAGAAGACTCAGAAAATGGTACAAAGGTCTCAAAATCAATAGGATCAAACATAGTTTCTGAAAGAAAGGTTTCAGACTTAGAGCTAGACAAATATGTTTTGAATTCTGAATTATAGGATAAATCTTCTGAAGCAAATCTCTTAGGCAAGGATTTTGATTTGACAAGTAGAGGAATAACTCTTCCAAATTTCTAAGACTTGGTTTTCTACTTTGTTAAAATACCCTTAGGGTCATTTAAAATTGGTGAGGGATTGGGTTCTGGATTTGACGTAGTATGTCTTTAGGAGCTAGCTTAGATAGGAATTTGGACTTTGGCTTGAATTTAAGAACTCATCCTGTTTCAAATGCTGGAACTTGTCTCTCACAAGTCTAACCTTTAATAAATCAAAAAAAAATTCCCAAGGAATATTTTTCAATCACTCCCTGGAAACAGCACCAAAAATGTTATCACTCCCCCCTACTTCCCAAGGCTGAGAGTGGGATTGAAGGAAGGTAACCATAGACCAGGCTTTAGGTTAGGTAGCTAGCCCTACCAGGACCAGAGAGGGCTCTCTCAATGTCACTTTGTAGTCAATGAAATGATTGCATATCTAATGATCTTAGGCTAGGTATATAAGCTCATTAAATAGGGCTTTTGTTTGGTGTTTCTGTGCTGGATAGGAATGAGAGTAAGGAGACTAGGTCTAGGGTTTTAGGTCAAATTTCAAGGTCAAGTTGCAGAGAATATGGATGAGGCCAGGTAGGTAGCTTCAAATCATGCTTATTTTTTCATTGTGTATAGGATGAAATGATGGAAAGTCTGAATGAGCACTGAGGTGATTTCATTCATTTAGAAGAAAATAAACACATAATGTAAATCTTGTTAACATAGAGCATGAAAAGGCTTGATTTATGCTTATAAACTGACAAGATTAAGACATATAAGCATGTATATGAAAGAGGAAAGAATATCATTCAACATGATAAGATAAAAATATAGAGAAATTACAAATTCTCCAAGGCATACCACTTGATTCTCAACAGAAATTCTACAACACTATCTTTGATTTCTTTCCAAAAGGCTTGTACAATAGATCCACTACAAAAAACAACTATCCAACCCCAGAAAAGACTAAAATGGGTATAGTTATAGAAAAAATGCACCATGACACCTCATAAGGTCGAAATCCCATCCAAAATGCATCAAAAATACATGAGATGAGTCACTTCCTAGAATTTAGGGAGGTTAGAAACCATTCCCTTAAATTCAACTAAAGACTAGGAGTGTGTCTCCCCCACATTAAATTACATGTTTCCTCATGATAAGAGGCAAAAATAAAATCAATAACTCCAATGCCAGCTCAACAGACATCAAAACCTCTAAATTCTCACTTTTTTTGGGCTAGAAAAGTGTCTCGAGGAATCCTATCTAGATGTGTAACACTTTTTTGCAGATGCGGAACACATTTTTACACATGTATAACACTTTGTGTAGATGATTTTGAGGGAATTTTAGGACTCTAAATCCAAATATGAAATATAGGTCAACTAGTCTTGTTTGTCTAGTTTCCAGAACATCTTTAATTTTGAAAAATTACCCATGGGAAGGCCTCCAAAAATTTATTCTCCCAAGGTTACTCTAGATGTGTAAAACATTGTAAAAAATAGTCGCAGAAGCATAGAAAATTGGTATTTTTTTGGCTTTTTCTTCCAAACTAGAGCTTTCCATGCAATAAGGGTTCTTGGTTTGTGATGTACTCATCAAAATGCATCCAACCATGTAAGCCATTCATCATTTAGATTGCCTAATAAAAAGCGTAACAACTTGGTGCTATGCATCTGTTAAGGCAGAATTTCCAGTTTAGTGCAAAAATCACAAAAAGTGCTCAAAATTGTCCAATTTTTTTTCTATAAGGTCTATCGAGGGTAGGCTAAATAACCATGGATGCCTCAGAAAGGAGGTCTAAATTTTCTTTCTCCTTAAGCTTCATTTGAGCCTCTTTAAGCTTCTTTTTCACCTGTTTGAGCTTGATTTGTGAAATTTTGTTTCTGGTGCGATAATGGTTTCCCATGTGTCTATGGAGGTTGTTTTCTCTTTTGGATATTTTCAAGAGCTTCTACAAATGTTCATTCACCTTTCCTAATGATATTTTCCTGTCTTGATTGATCTCTATATCTATTAGCTCATCAAAGTTCAACTTTTCAGGTGGATGAACTTATTGTCTTTCTAGCTCCAACACCCTCTTAAGGTCTCTTGTATTTAGCCTTCTTGGTCATGTTTCAGTATCCATGTCTTGAATTTTATTAGTATCTATTACTTTCTTCCCTTTACCTTTATATGTCTCTTGTTATGCCTTAGGTTTTCTTTGTATCAGTTGCTTCACCTTCAATTTCCAATTTTCTTGTTGTACGAAAGTAATTTGAGAATTTGTTATGGAGAAAATCTCCCTCAACTCTGCTATTTCCTCATCCTTCTCCCTAATGATCTCCTCATCTGATTTGAATTCAACCTGCTCTGCCACCTCAACTTCTAAGGGTTATTTTTCATCATGTTGGTGCAATGGTGATTCAATCTGATGCATGAGTAGCTACTTCTATATTTCTCTTTACTCAAATATAGTGTCAGGTGTAGGTACACTTTTGATGTATTTGGGAGCAAAGACCTGTCTCTTTCCCTTCTCATAGGTGTGAGTGAACTCAAAAACTCTAGGAGCCTTTGAAATTTGAGTTTGCATGTTTGAAGAGCCAACCTCCATTGGTTGTGTTGATATTGATGGTGATGGTGTGCTATGCACGACAGTAGTACTAGTAGTTGGTATTGCTACTACTTTCTCCATGAAGGTTTCCCAAGTCATGTTGATGGTTGAGAGATGGTGAAAACAATGAGTTTGACTATACCATGGTGGAAAAGACTTGGGTGATGATTTTTGTTTCTGCTCTGAACCTTCTCAGTCATTCTAACCAAACTTTTGTACAAGTAATGTGGAAAGTCAAGTGGTTTAGTAGAGGTAATGAAATATTTCATAATTAACCTCATTAAAGGAGCATCTCTGTTAAGGAGGTTCCTAAAAGGAAATATGTACTGAGGTTTCTCTTTAGCATGAGGTTTGAGGAAAAATTTGTAATCTTCAATGTCTATGTCCATGCCCTTAAACCACTATTGTCCATGACTAAGTATACATGTTGCTGAAGAAATCACATCTGCTGATAAGTTTAACTCTACACCTGCAATGATGGCCTTTCCCATACTGGAACTAGTGGAAAATAAGCTTGTCCATTGGAGATGACAACCTTCTTCCATGATTTTCTCATAGAATCTAAAGCATCTAGTCTTCTCAAAGCATCTTTTGGAAAAAGGTGAGGCAGTAAATTTTTGTAAGGTGGAGAGTTCAAATCTGATGTGGCACCCTCCTTTGTGGATTTTATTTTCCCTTTCCATAATTTCTATCAAAAGGATAAAACCCTAGGTATTTAGATGATGTTGATTGTGAATTTGAAAAATTAGAGGACAGGGAGTAGGTTTGGAGGATGAAATCAAGGGTAGTGAAGCCAAGATAAATTCCCAAAATTCAGGAGGTCGGGTTGTATGTTAGCTTCAGAGTATAAGTGGAATTTGGTGAAGTAAGTAAGATGGAGGTGGTGATGTTTCCGTTAGGGGCGCGGGTCCGTTAGAAGTTCTAACGGTTACCCGAGGAAGTCATTTAATAAACTAATGATTTTGGCCACACGTCGGGATGAGAGTGGAGGGGAGCGTGCGGGAAGGAGAGTGGTAAAATGGTTTGGTTTAGTAGATTTCGGGGGTGGGAGGGGGGGAGGGTGTGGGGTGGGGGGTTGTAGGAGTGGTAAGAGGGTTGCGAGAGGGGCATACGAAACGATGAGGGGATGACATGTTGACATGGGATCAGTGGGGAGGAAACCACTTTTTGGAGCCCCCCTCGCTGGTAAAGTTCAAATGGATAGGGGGGTGCAAAAAATGTTGCGAGTTGTCAATTTGGTGGACTGATTGATCGGGAAGTTGGATGGAGAGCGAGAATTAACCACATGCGAAAAGAGGAAACCACTTTTTGGAGCCCCCCTCGCTGGTAAAGTTCAAATGGATAGGGGGGTGCAAAAAATGTTGCGAGTTGTCAATTTGGTGGACTGATTGATCGGGAAGTTGGATGGAGAGCGAGAATTAACCACATGCGAAAAATGCCTTTTGTCGTTTTTTAAAGTTTATTACATATGTAGAAGACTTTGGTTAAAATTCATATTCCTTCTGACTTAGGATAAAAGAATTTTGATCCCAAAATTAGGCTAATAGTGCATATTATATAAATTTTTCTCAAACTTTGGATAAAATGCACCAATAAACCTATACTTTAAGATAAAGCCTTTGATATAAAATTAACCTTTTTTTATCCTTTCAACCCCTTTTGGAAATAATTTGACAATGAAAAAAGTTTTGAAATAAGACAAAGTGTCTTAATTTATTCCCCTAACTATGCTAACTCCCTTTAAAGACTGATGTGATGAAAATGAAGACTTGTTCGCCCTTTTTTATGACATTTTTGGAATTTTTAGTGGCAAAACAAGGAAATATAGATACTAACTTAGATGGATATGTAATTAATGACCTAAGACTCTAAATGAAAATGAGTGACATGACCTATGAGATGATGTTGACCATGGATTGAATGAGGGGAGCATATTTTCTGACCTAGACCATATGCATTGACCAAAATTTATTTGAAAACTTGTTTCAAAAGACAACAATTTTGACCTAGGACTACTGGCAAATAAACTAAAAGAGAATGTTTGATCATTGAACATATTGACACTAACAACATGGATACTACAAATGGAGAAATATTTTGATCTTCATGATGTGAAATACTCACAAAAGGTATGCATTGCAACTTTATATTTAGAACCCAATCAGTTTGTATGGTATAGATGGATTTGTTTTCGTAAACCACTTGTCACTTGATCACTTTTTACGGAGGAAATGATAGCACATTATGAGGATATAAAGAGCAACACCTTCTTTAGCCAATTGATAAATCTCAAACAAAAGGGTTCAATGGAAGAGCACATTTAGGACTTCAATTGAATATTAGGGTAGCAAATATTCTAGAGGAGCATAGGATTGATGTATTCATAGGGACTTTAAAGGATAACATCCAACATGAGGTTCATCTTTTGGAACTTGATTCATTGGAGAAGGCATTCAAGGTGGAAAGAAAAGTTATGGCAACAAGGGAGTCTACCAATCACATCTATAAATATGGAAATGTTGTTTTGCTTAGCCTTCCACAACCTATAAGTTTGGCACCATAATAATTGGAGGAAAAAAGTGCAAAAGGGATTTGTTATAGTTGTGATATAAAATACAGAAAGGGTCATAAGTGCGCTGAGAAGAAATTATTTTGCATAGATTGTGAAGAGGAGGAATAAAAAGAACAAGAAATATCAAAAGAGGAGTATATACACCAATAACCAACCCCAGAGAAGGAAGAAATGAATCCAACCATATATTGTAATGCATCAGCAGGAATTACCACTCAAACTCTCAAGATAGAAGAATATATCAAGAAAATAAAGGTAACATTGTTGATTGATTTAGGTAGTACCCATAATTTTATTCATTGTAATATAGTCAAGGAATTTAATTTCTTCCTATATCCAGCACCAGAGTATCAAGTGATGGTTGCAAATGGAGGAACTATAAATTTCTATGGAAAGTGCCATAATATCAAGCTCACCATAGGGGAATATGTATTGAATAGTCCAATGCTTTCTATTCCAATGGGTGGTGCTGGTGTTGTATTAGGAGTCCAATGGTTACAATCTTTGGGGACTATAACTTTTAATTTTCAAGAACTTTTCTTGAATTTTTTTTGGGAAGGAAATGAAGTTGAATTACAAGGTATCACATGTAAACTAGAAAATATAATCAAATATAATACCATGACAAAGCTTCTGAAAAAATAAAATGAGGCGTAATTGCACAATTATGCTCACTACAGGTTCAAACACCGAAATCATATATTTATGTAAATCTCCAAAAAGTCTTGGACACTCATTCCAAGTTGTTTGAGACTCCCAAAGGACTCCCACCTATTCATGATTATGATCATGCTATTCATTTGATTTCAAGAAGTGTTCCTCCAAACATCATGCCTTATAAATATCCTTATGCCAAAAAGAGTGAGATTGAACATATGGTTGCAGAAATCCTTGAGGTCGCTATAATTCAACCTAGTCAAAGTTATTTCTCTGCTCTAGTAGTATTTTTGCAAAAGAAGGATGAATTGCGGAAAATGTGTCCCGATTATAGGGAGCTCAAAAAGCTCACTATTAAAGATATATTTCCCATTCCTGTCATTGATTAATTGTTGGATGAATTACATGGAGCAATTTACTTCACCAACTTGGATCTTCATTCAGGATAGCATCAAATAATAATGAAGACTCAAGACATTCTGAAAACAAAATTTAGAACTCATGAGGGTCATTATTAATTTTTTTTCATGCCTGTTTTCCTTACCAATGTACATTCTACATTTCAAGGTTTGATGAATTCCATTTTCAAACCCACCCTTAGAAAATTTGTGTTAGTATTTTTTGATGATATACTAATCTACAACAAGTATTGGAAGGATCATGTTCAACAGGTTGACAGGGTGCTCAAACTATTGGAGGAGAAACAATTATAAGAAAAAAACTCCAAATGTTTCTTTGGAGTACAAGAGGTGGAATATATGGTTCATATTGTATCTCATGAGGGTGTTAAGGTTATCCAAATGTTATGCAACTAGCTCAAAAAATAGAATAAAATATTGATCAACGACTTAGAAATCAACCTCTCTGAGGAGGAAACCTCCTTTACATTACATAAATGAACAATTCTTGGATGCTTCAAATGAAAAAACCTCATTTCTATATATAGGAGTCTAAGTGGTCACAATATAATCAGAGCTGACATAACAATAATTGTGTAAGGGCACAAAAATAACAATAGTGGGATTCTATGGGGCACATTAATAACACTATGGGGACTACATGGGTACACCAATAACAATAAGGGGGATACACTAACAATAATAATAAGGGGATACACTAGTATTATATGGACCTAACATGCCCCTCTCCTTCAAAAAAGTGTTTTCCCTAATGCTTGAGTAGTTTTGGATGTTTCTCCATAAAATTATCATCCTCTTATGAGGAATATTCAGTGGGTAAGTTCTTCCACGTGATGAGATACTCTGAAATTTATCAATTTTGTAGCTTTCGAGTTATTATTTTCGTGACTGCTTCAAGTTCCATTATGATTTTTCCTTCCTTGTCAAGTTCTTTCAATATTGTTTGAACTGGGAGCTTGTCAGCTATTTAAGCATGCAACATGGAAAACTGGGTGCACTCGGGAAGATGCCAGAAGCTCCAATTTATATGCCATAGTACCAATATTTTGAAACACCTTGTAAGGACCATAATAATTTGGTGATAATTTATTATCCTTCTTAGCTTGCTTGAGGGATTTGTTTTTATGGTTGTAGCCGTAAAAATACCCAGTCGCCTACATCAAAAATTCTTTTGCTGCGATGTTGATCTACTTGTTGTTTCATTTGATTATGCGCTAGAGTGAGGTTATCCTTTAAGAATTGGAGAACTTGTTGTTGATGTTCGATTTGATATTCCGTTGCTTGAAACTTAGAATTTTCTCTTAAAGATGATGTGATGAATGATAAATGATATCCATAAAGTGCCATAAATGGGGTCATTTTTGCTGCAGTATGGAAGGAAGTATTACACCACCATTCAACCAGAGGTAACCACTTGACCCATTGTGTATGTTTATCAAATACAAAGCAACAAACATATCCTTCCAATAATTTTTTTACTATCTCAGTTTTCCCATCAAATTGAGGACGATAAGATGAGCTATGTGCTCATTTAGTACCCAGACAGGAAAATAATTATGTCCAAAAAATTCCAGGGAAAATGGGATCTTTGTCACTTACAATAATCTTTGCGTTTCCATGTAACTTTTGAATTGTTTCTATAAATTCAGTAGCAATTGTATTGGCTTTAAATTGATGCGATAATGCACAAAAGTGTGTATACTTGGTAAGTCTATCAACTAGCACCATGATGACACTCTTTCCTTCAGACTTGGGTAAAGTTGTGGTAAAATCCATTGAAACCTCCTCCCAACGTTGACTTGGAATGGATAAAGGTTGTAATAGACCTAGTGACTTAATTGTCTCAAATTTATTTTGTTGGAAAACTAAACATTCAACCACAAAATTTTGAATATCAACTTTAAGTCCATCCAAAAAAAATTCCTTCTTAACCCTGTGTTGTGTTTTTAAAAATATTGAGTGCCCTCCAGAGAGGTGTGCAATTACAAAAGAATATTTTGTTTGATTTGGGAATTATTACAAAGATATAAGAGATCTTTGTACCATAATGAATCAATTTTGCAGCTAAATGTATCAGATGTACTAGGATCTTGCTACAACTTTTGAATGAGTGCCCATAATTCTTCTTCATTCTTCCATTAATAACTTGCTTCGTTTATCCAATCTATTTGGATAATACAAATGGCACAAAAAAATGCTTCCACATTCTCATCCTTTCTTGAGAGTGCATATGAAACAACATTTTGCTTCCCTTTTTTGTAGATGATTTCAAAGTCGTAACCCAACATCTTTGTGACCCATTTTTTTTTCTCTTCTGAAGATAATATTTGTTTTAAAAATTATTTAAGAATATCATGATCCTTTTTTACCTTTAAATGTCTTCCCATTAGGTAAGGTATCCATTTCTAAAGTGCATGTAGTATTCCAACATTTCTTTGTGTTAAATATGTCTTTGTAAATACTTTCCTTTGATTGGATTGCTTTCAAAAGAAATTGGTCTTCCTTCTTGCAATAAAAACGTATAAATTACACAACATGCATGTATATCTTGGATTCAATATGATCTAAAAATGTACTAAATTTAAATACTGAATCGCTTCTACAAATATTTTGCAGAATTAAAAACATAATCGCCAATCACATGAAGTAAAGAAGAATCAAATCAAACACAACACAGATAATTTCCTGGGGAAATATTGCTGCTCAAAACCCCACTATCTTCTATTGTATATTCAACATGGATCATGAAACAATTACATACAAAAATATTTTCAAAAGAGCCCTCCAATACTCATCTAATTGTCTCACACTGTCATTCAAAAGCTAACCAATACTTAGCCAATTTACTGCCTCCAGACAACCTGCCTTTCTTGTGAAATCCCTAATGAATGAAATCCCTAAAGAATAGAAATTTTGGCCTTCCTTGACTATGCAAGTATCATGGGCACTCCAATGGGTGTTTGGTTGCATGGGCGCAACCCAATAATCCTACAACTGATAGTCAACTTCCCTTTCACCTAGATCTCAACTAGGTCTCCACTGGATCTGACATGCATGCAGCGAATAATAATAAATCCTCGGTTGCATGTGAGATCACTGATTGTGAATTAATTAATATTTAATTCACTTGATCTCTCACTAGTGTATCAAGCAATTACAACTATTACAACTGATTTTAACTCACTTAACTGAGTTAAACTGATTACAACCTGCATTAACTAATGCACCACTACACTTCGAACGTTGTTACAACTAGAATTACTCTACATGCCTCACCAACTACCTCTAACTCAAAATCCATTAGCTAACTAAGTTTATCACTCTCAGTTAACTATTACAAGTTATTTTTTAGACTAGATTACATTCTATTTTCCATCTTAATTAAGGGATAGCTAAAATAGACATGCACCAAAAATCGCTCTATGGGCCCCACCCTAGTGTAGGTGCTTAATGCACTAGGCGTGGGTGCTGAAATTTTCTTGTTGAATTTCAACACTCCCTCTCAACAAGAAAGGGATTATCCGTCACCTCGATCTTATCTCTATGGTATTTGAATTTTCTCCTGGTGAGCGCCTTCATAAGAATATCTGCATCCTGATCTTCCATGGGAATGTATTGAAGCAACATTATTCTCCTCTACACACAATCTCTCAAATGATGGTACCAGATATCTATGTGCTTCAACCTATCATGAAACAAAGGATTAATCGAGAGTTTAATGCAACTCTAATTATCACAAGGAATCGCTGTCAGATCCATCTGAGAACAAACCAACCAAGATCTTTCTCATCTAGATAGCCTCACATGCAGCTTGACTTGCTGCCATGTATTTTGCTTCCATTGAACTGAGTGCCATAGATCGTTGTTTCTTGTTGTTCTAGGAATATGTTGTTGATACTATGCTGAAGATCCCTCCTGATGTGCTCTTTCTGTCTGATGGAATGCCCACCCAATCTACATCCATGAAGCCTTGAAGCTTCACTCCCTCTATCCATCTATATAATAGACCATACTCTAATGTTCCCTTCAGTTATCTAAAGACATTCTTCCCCGCCTTCTAAAAGAGCTTGGTAGGCTTAACCATAGCTTTATTTAGCTGGTTAACTACATAGCAAATTTTTGGTTTGGTGTTCACTAGATACATTAGTGAACCTACTAACTGCCTATAGACATTAGCATCCACTAGCTCTCGAGAAGTAGCATCCTCTTTCCTCCAATTTCCTGGAAGAGGAGTATCAATGGGTTTGCATCTCTCCATGTGAAACTTACCCAGTATCTCCTTTGCATAATTTCCTTGAGACACAAAAATTTCACCATCCCGTTGCCATATTTCTAATCCAAGGAAATAATGGAGTCCCATGTCGTTCATTTCGAACTCCCTTGCAAGATCCTCCTTGCATGAGTGTATCAACTTCTCCTCACTAGTCAAAATTAGATCATCCACATAAAGAACAATAATCAATAGCTTGCCCTCAACCACAATCTAGTACCGATTTTCATCTGCTTCACTTTTGGTTAAGCCCAGTCCAATGATCTATCCGAGTGTAACAAGCATAGGGTGCTTGCTTCAGCCCATACAGTGCGCTTTTGAGTCGGCACACATGCAAATCACTATTAAAAATATCGAAACCTTCAGGTTGCTCTATGTACACCTCTTCCTCAATGATCCCATTGAGAAACACAATTTTCACATTCATCTGATGAATGCGCCAGCCCATCTACACTGAGAGTGCAAGGATGGATCTTATGGAAGAGTACCTTGCAACAGGTGAAAAAGTCTCATCATAATAATTAGGGAAATTTTGAGGTCTAAAATGGGCCTCCTAAGGAAATTATAAAATAATAGTGGAAATAATAAAATAAGATTTGATTACATCATCAAATTTTAGAGGGAAAAAAGAAAAAAACTACTTTTTCAACTCGTATTTTCAACTTATCTCCTTATTTTTTAACTCAAATTTCGAGTGGGAGTACTCGTTGGATGAAAAAATTAATTCGTCATTTGAGGAGTACCCATGTTGCATACTTTCAATGGATCCTACCACATGAACAATGAGAAATACAAGAAAAACGTGATTGCAATCACGTTTTTTTATGTATTTATCATTTTTCATGTAGCAACATCCATAAAAAGTATGCAACATGGGTAATCCTTGGATGAGGAATTAAATTTTGCATCCAATGAATAATCTCGCTCGAAATTTGAGTAAAAAATTTGGGAGATAAGTTGAAAATACGAGTTGAAAAAGTAGTTTTATTATTTTAGTATTTTTTAATATTGTTACCCTTTTACTTACAAAATGGTGAATCATCCCCATGGTTGACATCATCATCTTGAATTATGTTGGTTCTTATAAAGTTTATTTTGGTTGTACATTTTTCTTAGGAGGCCCATTTTAGACCTCAAAATTCCCATAATGCTATCCCCTCGATCCGTGAGAATCCTCAGGCCACAAATCTGGCCTTATATATCTCCACACTCCCATCAATAGCTTGCTTTACCTTGTAGATCCATCTCGATACAAACACTAATTTGTCGACCGGTCTTGGGAAAATCTCCCATGCAATGTTCTTGACAATGGAATCATACTCCTCCACCATTGCATCAACCCAAGTTGGTTGCTGCACTACTTCCAAAAAGGAAGATGGTTCAATCACAATACATTTTCTCATCAAAGCCATGTATCCAGTAAATCGGTTAGGAGGCTGTCTCTATCTGTGCTATGAAGTAGGGGCTCCTACATTCTCTACAACATCAAGTCTCAATCTAACAGCTTTTGTGGTGCACCTTCAACCATTTCTAATATTGGATGGCTCTGCATGAGTGTTTTCCTCCACTCCATGAACCTCTTCATGTGGCTGATCCACATCTTGAGGCTCATCCTTGGGAACCAACAGTTTCTCCTCTGCATGCAAGTCCAGCTCCCTCTCAAGGGAAAACCAAATGGCTTTCTCCTCATCAAATTTTATATCCCGTCGCACAAGATTCATTCATTTTTTTGGCATATACACACGATAATTATAGGGTGTTGCAGTGTACCCCACAAAAATCCCAATCTCAGTTGTTGGTTCCAGCTTCTTCCTGACGTCCTTGGTCACATGCACATAAACAGATAAGCCAAAAATCTTAAAGTGTGAAACATCAAGTTTCTTACTAATGAAAGCCTCTTCAGGTGTACTCATGCCAGGTATCCTACGAGAACAACGGTTTTGCACAAATACCACAGTGTTGCATGCTTCTACCCACAGATGCATCGCTAGGCCTTGATTATGCAACATTTCTCTTGTTTCACCCATGATATTTCTGTTCTTTCTTTCCATGACCTCATTCTGTTATGGGTTATGAGGCGCTATCAGTTCTCTTCGAATTCCTTCTTTGTTTCAGAAGTTCTTGAATTCGTTAGAGATGTATTCTTCACCATTATCGCTCCTAAGAGCCTTCACTTTCTTCCCTGACTCTTTCTCCACTAGTGACTTAAACTAAAGAAACTTAGATAATGTATGATCTTTCTTTTGCATGAAGAAGATGCAACACTTATGATAAAATTCATCAACAAATATTACATAGTACTTATTTTTTTTTGTCGAAGCAATAGATAATGGTCCACACATGTCTGTGTGAACTCTCTCAAGGATCCCCAAAGCTCAGTTCTCCTTATCATGAAAGGTGTGCTTTACATATTTTCCCATAGTACATCCCTTGCATGTGTCTAATTGCGCAAGTGTACCCCTGGGAAGACCAGTAGAAATTTTCTGCATGACTTTCAAGGCTCCATGGTGAAGATGGCCCAATATTCTGTGCCATAATTCGCCCTCATCCCGGCTCACCACTTGATCCGCCTTGCCCATCATTTTTGCGCAACCATCTACCTCTAGCTTGTAGATATTCTTAACTTGAATCCCAATCCTCTTGGCTTGTCATGTTTTTTTATGTCGCAGGAAGACGTTTCCTTCACTAAAAACAACATCATAACCTCTATCCTCCAACATTGCGGCTAAGACTAAATTTTTCTTCAAACCTGGTACACACATTACAAATTTTAATTGAAAGGGTTTATCTGACTACCTCTAGAAGGTAATGGTACCAATCCTGGTAGCACTATACCGCCCATCATTTCCCATTTCAATATGCTTCTGGAGATCCTTCTCCTCCAATTCAATGAAAATTTCCTTGTCTCCCGTCATGTGAAAGGAAGTGCCACTATCAAAATACCATAGAGATCCCAATGAACTTGACACCATGCATGCGATCAATGAGAATTCAAGCTCAAATTGCGAGGCCAAAGCCTCACCAGATGCAGATCCTCCAACCTTCTTGTTCTTCTTCTTTTGTGGAGAGTTAGTAGCAAAATTCCCTTGCTCGTGACAGTGAAAACACTTCACCTTGGACATGTCCTTCTTCTTGCCATTCTTGGACTCGAATTTGGAATGGAATTTCTTCCCCTTCCCCTTCTTCACCTTGGTAGCCAAAACATAATATTCTTCATCTTCATTCTTAGATGAAGATCCATTTATGATGTTTCGTCTAAACTCCTCCTGCACCAAATCCGACCACAATCCTTCCCAATCTCGCAATTTTTCCCTTCCATTGACATAGTCTTGATAACTATGCCAACTCTTGGGAAGTCCTAGGAGAGCGAATTTCACCAAATCATCATCAACGATAGTTATACCAACACTCCCCAGTTCATCTCGAAATGGGATAAAATTTGTTAGATATTTTGGTATGGTGTTTCCCCTCTCCATCTTCATCTTCCTGAGTTTTTCTTTGAGCACCAATTTCCTATGGTCGCTACTGTTGTGGAATAGATCCATTAAAACCTTCCAAATTGCATATGGTGTGGCTTTCCCATGGAGGCTTGAGGTAATGTGGTCTCTTACTCCCTCCAATAGGATCCTCCTCGCCTTTGACACTTTCTTTTGACATGCATCAAGATTTGAAACATCTGTCACAATGGGTTTAGGAACATCGTTGTCAATGAATTCTTTCAAGCCATTGTCTTTGAGTACTGCCTCCATCTTGTCCTTCCAAGAAATATATTTTGAGTTTCCCTTGAGTGCATACTCCAACCTCAAGCCATTGAAAGCCATTTCGATCTTGAATCAACTATAGCACCAAGAAAGTATTTCTGCAAAGTCAAATTCTATCCAGTCACAAACTCAACTCCTCCTTCAAAATTGTGATTTCCTGTGCTCTGATACCATGTAGAAATTATACAACATGCATGTATATCTTGGATTCAATCTGATCTAACAATGTACTAAAGTTAAATACTGAATTTATTCTACAATTCTTTTGCGGAATTAAAAGCACAATTGCCAATCACATGAATTAAAGAAGAATCAAATCAAACACAACACAGATAATTTCCTGGGTAAATCTTTATGCTCAAAACCCCACTATATTTATTGTATATTGAGCATGGATCAAGAAACAATTACATACAAAACTCTTCTCACAAGCGCCCTCCACTACTCAACTAATTGTCTCACACTGTCATACAAAAATTGACCAATACTTAGCCAATTTACTGCCTCCAGACAGCCTGCCTTGCTTGTGCAATCCCTGATGAATGCAATCCCTAAATAATAGGAATTTGGGCCTTCCTTGACTGCACAAGTATCATGGGCACTCCAATGGGTGTTTGGTTGCATGGGTGCAACCCAATAATCCTACAACTAATAGACAACTTCCCTTTCACCTAGATCTCAACTGGGTCTCCATTCGATCTGACATGCATGCAGCTAATAATAGTAAATCCTCAATTGCATGTGAGATCACTGATTGTGAATTAATTAATATTTAATTCACTTGATCTCTCACTAGTGTATCAAGAAGTTACAACTAGCGCAACTGAGTTCAACTCACTTAATTGAGTTAAACTGATTAATACATGCATTAACTAATGCATCACTGCACTTCAAACTCTGTTACAACTAGAATTACTCTGCATGCCTCACCAACTACCTCTATTTCAAAATCCATGATCTAACTAAGTTTATCACTCCCATTTAAATATTAAAAGTTATTTTTTAGACTAGATTACATTTTACTGTCCATCTTAATTAAGGGATAACTAAAATAGACATGCACCAAAAATAGCCCTGTAAGCCCCACCCTAGTGTAAGTGCTTAATGCACTAGGCGTGGGTGATGAAATTATCTTGTTGAATTTCAACAAAAACAACAAAAATTCCATTTCCTGAGGCATCGCATTCCACAATAAAGGTTTTTTTGAAGTCTGGCATAGCTAAGATAGGTGCTTGACACATTGCCTCTTTAAGATGTTCAAAGGCGTTAGTTGTTTCTGAAGTCCAAGAAAATGCATATTTCTTCAATAATGTAGTTAGAGGTGCTGCTATTATCCCATAATTCTTAAAAAACTTGCGATAATACCCTATAAACCAGATAATTTACATTCCTTAATGGATTTGATTTGTTTAGGGTATACCTTAACACCGTCATGAGATACAATATGACCCAGATATTCCACCTCTTGTACTCCAAAGAAACATTTGGAGGTTTCTACCTATAATTTTTTCTTCTCCAATAGTTTGAGCACCATGTCAACATGTTGAACATGATCCTTCCAAGACTTGTTGTAGATTAGCATATCATCAAAAAATACTAACACAAATTTTATAAGGGTGGGTTTGAAAATGGAATTCATCAAACCTTGAAATATAAAAGGTGCATTGGTAAGGCCAAAATACATGACCAAAAATTGATAATAACCCTCATGAGTTCTAAATGTTGTTTTCAAAATTTCTTTAATCTTCATTCTTATTTGATGATATCCTGAATGAAGATCCAACTTGGTGAGGTAATTTCTCCATGTAATTCATCCAATAATTCATCAAAGACATGAATGGGAAATTTATCTTTAATAGTGATCTTGTTGATCTCCCTATAATTTGGACACATGCACAATGATCCATCCTTCTTGTACACCAATACTACTGGAGTAGAGAAAGAAAATGACTATGTTGAATTATACCGACCTCTAGTATTTCTGCAACGATACGTCAATATCACTCTTTTGGGCATAAGGATATCTGTAAGGCTTCATGCTTGGAGGAAAAATTCCTAGAATCAAAATTGAATAACATGATCATGATCAAGAATATGTGGGAGGCCTTTGGGAATCTCAACACCTTGGAATGATTGTCCAAGACTTTTTGGATATCTGGAGAAATATATGATTTCGATGTTTGACCCTGTAGTGAGCATAATTGTGCAATTACCCCTCATTTTTCTTTATTCATAAGTTTTCTCATGATATTAGAGCTGGCTATATTTCCTGATTTCCCTGTGTTACCATGTAATTCAACTTCCTTTCCTTCCAAAAAAAATTCAGGAAAATTTCTTGAAAATTAAAAGCTATAGTCCCCAAAGATTGTAACCATTGGACTCCTAGTACAACACCAACACCACCCATTGGAATAGAAAGCATTGGAATATTCAATACATATTCCCCCATGGTTAGCTTGATATTATGACACTTACCCGAGAAATTTATAGTTCCTCCATTTGTAACCATTACTTGAAGTTCTCGTGCTAGATATAGGAACAAATTTAATTCCTCGGCTATCTTACAATGAATAACATTATGGGATCCTTGCCATCAATGTTACCGGATCCTTGCCATCAAACTTCCTCACATCTATCTTTAAAAAGTGGTGGTTCTTAAACCCAAAATTGGAGTTTCTAAAATCAAATCCCATATTCCTTTTATCCTCATCATGATTTTCATGGATTACCTTGTCACCATTTGAAAGCCTTTCTTGCAACAACTTTTTCAAACCTTGCTTCAAACCTTCCATGTCTACTTTCAAACCATCCATCTTAGATTCCATTTTTTCTTCTATTCCATCCATCTTATATTCAATACCATCTATATTAGCTTCCATTCCATCTGTCTTAGCTTCTATTTCATTTTTTTTACTCTTTGCGAGAGAAAAATTTGTTGCATTTGGTCTTGTAATTTTGATATATCATGTTGCAATTCTTCCTCTTCATGTGTCATAGTAGATATTTTTGAGGGCTTAATGGGTGTGTAATTATTTTTTAGATGCGTTTTAGAACCCAATATTGATATCAATGCTTCAATATGCCCTTGGAATCACTTCAAACTATTTTTTCAAACAAAATTTATGCAATTTATAATAAAAAAATACATTTTTTTCTCATTTTAAAGGAGCTCCATATTGAATCTGATGTATCTGTATGATTTCAGATCCCCAATATTTGAAATTTTTTCCTATATTAGCCCTCTAAGTCTTTTTTCCAATTTATGCCCGATCTCCCAAAATGCCCTCATTATGGTCTGGTTTAGTAGAGAGAAGTTGTACGACATGCCATGTGTCATTGTTTCAACCTTCGACCCTAGAATTGATAAAAAAGAAAATACAGTCTGTAAAATTTCAGATTATTTTTACAGAATTCAAATTCGACGCACGAAATGAAATTTATGACGATTTTCCATCGGTCGCATGTTTAAGACTGAATTCTGGAGTTTGCAAAAACCCTAACTTCCTGAAAATATAGTGAACCAATATCTGAAAATATAGCGAACCAATATATGAAAATATAGCAAACCAATATCTGAAATTATGGTACTAAGTTCACCAAGATTTCGACTCCACGACGTTTCAATTTTATCTACTGAATATTTGTAGAAAAAAGGTTATAGTGAAAATACCAAGATGACATGTTTTAAGAAGTGAAGCCATATATTCCAAAGATATGATACCAACCTAAGATACAATATGACTTGGATATTCCACCTTAACATTGATACACAGGAAAATACAATATGTTTGCTTTTGGTCACTTTTTACATAATTCAAATCCGATGCCTAAAACAAAATTTGTGATGATTTAACCTCAGTCACCTGTTTGAGATGAAATTATGGAGCTTGCAAAATGGTAAGTTCATTAGATCATATCTCCAAAAATATATTGAACCAAGCTCTGAAATTTGTACAAGAGGTTCACCAGTATTTTGACTACACGTGGTTTCAATTTCAACTTCTGAAGCTTCGTAGAAAAAAATTATAGCGAAAATTCCAAGATGAATTGTTTAAAGAAGCGAAACCCTAGAATCCAAACCTATGATACCAAATGTTGTGCAACCAGCTCACAAAATAGAAGAAAATATATATCAACGACTTATAAATCAGTCTCTTCAACAGGGAGACCTCCTTTACATTACATAAATGAACAATTCTTGGATGATACAAATGAAAAAACCCACTTTCTGTATATATGAGTTTAAGGGGTCACGATATAATCAAAGCCTCATAACAATAATAATGTAAGGGCACCACAATAACCAAGGGTACCACAATAAAAATAATGGGTTTCTATTGGGCACAATAATAACAATATGGGGACTACATATATCCGCACAACAATGACAATAAGGGGGCTACACTAATAATAACAATAAGGGCTACACTAGTATTATAG
>JAXQQM020067177.1:0-74088 GCA_034641835.2 Pinus albicaulis
ATATTTCTTTTGTTGAATGTAGCTGCATCACTTTAGCAAATTCTGATTTAGACATGCTTCCTAACAAGACATTTATTGCTTTGGCATTGATTTCATACTTCTTCCTTTCTGCTGCATCAGTAGGAATACTTGCTGGGTATTGATAACCTTCTTCCACGATTGCCCATACATCTGCACCAAGACTTTGCAGATATGCTTTAGTTCGTACCTTCCAGAATATCAAATTGCTTCCATTGAATAGAGGTGGCTTTATAGACATCACTCCTTCTTGACTTCCCATTGCGACGGATCTCCTTCAAGCGATCAAGCTTCTGCAGAAGGACCTGCTCTGATACCAATTGTTGGGAAAAATACTGAGAGGGGGGGGGTGAATCAATATTTAGGGCAAACTAAAACTTTTTAATTTTTCATGCTCTAAAACCCATATGCTACTTTTCTGAAGCCAACTAGCGTATACACGTGGATATACTTCATACAACTCGCGTATACACAGAGATCTAATTATGCCATTAATTCTTCACTTATATCATTCCATCATTCATTCATTAGATGTTCTATAAACAGTAAACATGTGCAGTAAGAACAGAATAAACCATCACACATAAGCATCACACATGAACACCGGGATTTTAGGTGAAAACCCAAGTCGGGAGAAAACCACCGGCCATAGCTTGTCAAATTTCTTCACAATATTTTATTATAGAGAAAAATTTTTAATAAACATATAGCCGTGGTGGAGACTTCTACCAAGATGCATGCACTCAGACTGCGCTTTCATTTACTCACTTTCCGGAAGGGAGTCTTCCAACTTCTCACTCGCTTACTGCCTTCTCCGAAGGAGCCACGCACTTCTCGATCTCGCTTACTACCACCGAAGGGAGCGACATTTCTCTGATCAATAAGGCAACCTTGAAAATCTCTATGGACCATACGTCACTGATTTCATTAATCGATCCAAACCTTCCACTAGGGACACCACCGCAGGCCAATGCTTTCATCATATTTTCAGATCGACCTTTCAATACTTTTAAGCACAAACATACATCACCAACAAATACTTGTCAACACAGATCAGATAGCAGAAACACAGCAGAATAGATTAGATATTTCATACCCCTTGCTTCAGCAAACCCCAGTTTGCATACGCGCTTTCCTTCACATCGATGTCACTACATATACGCTCTCGCTCACACAAACCAATGATATCAGAGTATATTTCATTAAGATACGCTTTATCTTCAAATAAGACGCTGTATATACGCTTCCTTCATGCAGAAGTAGCTGATAGATCTTCAATCATTAAGAGCAAAGATACTTTCGCATCGTGATATCCGCCGTATTTACTCCTTTTAATTTGCATGATGTTCGCCCTATTTCGATCTGTCTTCCATAATCGATCTAGCATAAGTACATTTCAGATCTAGATCCTCTTCTTCATCATTGGTGCATCATACATTCAGATTTATCATTCAAGTGTAACCCTTTCCATTCAGATATACTTCAGAGAGAAGTATTCATTCAAGCTCAGACATCTTGCACCCACACTCATCATTTGCACAATAAATTTCTTCTCCTTATATAGGTTTATCCTTTTTCAATACCACGGGCCCCTTTTTCAATACCACGAGCCAAACCAATACCACGAGCCCAAAACTACCTGGACGGGGTCAATTAGGCGGATCATTACCCAATACAATGGGTCAATACCATGGTGGTTACCCTTGGTTTTTCACTTTTTGAGCGCTTTAGCCCATACGCGACTTGGCACGTTCTTTTCCGCGTGCATACGCGACTTCCCCTAGGCCAATCCGCGTATACCTAGAGACATACTCTTTTTCATCATAGAATCTAGCACATTCTGAATTCCTTTCTTCATTGCCTTCTGTTCACACTGTAGATACATCAGATTTAGTTCATCAAGCCATATTCTATCAAGCACAACTTCATCTTTGCATGTGTAAATTGACTTTATCAAGCAACAGAATCTTTCTCACATCAACATTTAAATTTACAGTATTGAAATTACTTGATGACCCTATAGTCATATCAGAAGGGTGAGAAAGAGAAATTTTAAACTGATATTTTTCTATATCCATGGCAGTCAACAATATTTTCTGGTCCGAAGTTACTTGATAATCGGCCTGTGCCTCCATCTAGCCTTCATCGTTTGATTCCTTTCAGCGATTTGAGCAAATACTTGTTTAATCAAAGGTATTTTCTCATGACCATATCCATGTCTTCTTGGTGAGGCTGGAACATTCTGTTCATTTCCTAGTTGAAGCAAGAAACCATGTTGAGCACCTGTTATGTCTTCATTGATTTTTTCTCTCTTTTCGGCTCTCTTCTCTTCGTCTTCTGAATCTACAACCACCTATTTACTCCTCTTACTTGATTTTTCAGATATGATAGGAGTCTGTATGCTAGAACTAGCAGAACCTATGAAACTCTTATTGGCTAACTTCTCTATGTCAAGTCTACTATCATGAAAAAATGTTGAGTAACCATTTTCAACTCTCCTGTTTGAAATTACTTTATGAGGATCATAAGCCCATTTATCTCCTAAAAATGTGCATACCATATAATATCTTATTCACATCATCAGCTGCTTACCTCATGTTGACTATAAATGGACCCACAAACATATGTAATTTAAACATGTGACCCTTTTTCATTGGTACAAAATGTATTTGGTCTACATTCAAACTTTTCTTGATGAATTCTAAGGCAAATAATTGCATAGGAACAAATGTGGGAAGCCTATATGGTTCTATCCCAACCCCATAACATCTGATCTTTGATTAATATTCATACACATACTAATCTCCAAATTTACAATTTGTACCCAACTGAAGAAATTCTTGAGCATTTGGCAAGAAACATGGCAGAGAAACCCCATTCAAAACCTTATAAGTAGTAGACATGAAATTATTTGCAAAATCAAATAGCCCCTCCTCATTTTGTTCCTCTCTTACTACATCAGTCCAAAACACTACTGACTGCCTCTTTTTATTTATATCCATGATGTTCAACCCCCAATGCAAGAAATCTTCCACATTTTGATATAAAAAGAGATAAATGATAAGAGAAGGGAACCTGAATGACCTAGTGAGTGAGAAACTCATGAGTTGAGTAATTACAACCTCTTTCCAGTAAGAAGGGATATCTAGCACTACTCCCGGCTTCATCATCAACGCAAATAGTCTGAGTACTAATTTATCAATTAAGTTGTAATTCTCCTTTCCCAGCATATTTAATATACACCTCAGCATTGGCCGAACTTCTACATCAAAAACTTCTATGGAGAATTCTTTACTATCTGGTGCAAACCACTTCGTGTCTGGCCTTAGGAAGAAGGTGAACTGGGTGAATTCTTGTCCTGCAAGAATATCATAATATGTTGTCAATGATTCTTCAGTGAATTGAACATAAGATTCAGACTTTGGGTAACATAAGGCTGACAAATTAACTGGGCCAAGAATTGTAGAACATTCTCTCCTAGAAAATTCATTACAAAAAATTTACTAGGATACATAACAGATACCAACCAGTGCACAAACTCAGGAAAAAATATGAGTCCTAGGGATACATGCAGACAATTCACCTGACTTGGCCATGGCAGAGAAAATACGACATTCTTTGTCATTCAAGAAAGCCTGTTGATAGAATGGGACTTAGTCTTCTAGAGAGAAAATGATATCTCGAATATCCCTCTCATTTTCCATGAGAGGAATACTAGATGAGCCGTAGAGGGATGGACGTTTCGCCATGATATAGCTCTGGGTGGAAAACAAAAATGGAAAACATTGGTGCAATCAAGGTTCACAAATACAAAGGAATAACATTTAACTTCTAAAAATAAAAATAGGTTTAAATATATGGCGCGAGGTCTTGAAATTAAATGTTGATTTTATGCACAAAAGACCATTAAACGATACAATGACGTGGTTGAAAGATGTCACCAACCAACAGCTTACGTCACTGCGGGAGGCCTCTAGGGTACAGAGTGCTCATTGGGGCCTTGCCCTCCCAGTGAATCCAGACCGTTGATCAAGATTGGTTGGTCAGTCAATGGGGTCAACTGTGGAGGCACCCTCCCCATTAACCCGTGCATTGAATGTGCCCGCGGGTTGCCGTCTTTGTCCTCTGACAATAAAATCCTCAGATCCCGCTCAATTACTTGCTCAAACATTAACTGAAGCATTATGAACCACCTTCATGGATCTTTCAAAGTTTTTAACTTTAAATTTACAAAAACATTACAACTTTAATTAAAGTATGAGGAAGCTCGACTTTAACACATATTTTATATATTTTTCCATTTTTTTTGTATTTTTGAAAAATTAAAATAAAGGATATTGCAAATGAGCCACAACAGTAACAACAACCATGACTTAGGTAATAACAAGGAAAGGGAAAAAAAATGATGTTAGGAAGCTGACATGAAGGAGGATTAGTCACTTTACAAAATAATGAGGAATTAATAGTGAATCATTCCTGAAAAAACTTAACATAATAATCATCCTTTAAATACGAGACCTCCCCCCAAGTAAAGTATGTCTGCCATCAGTCATAGTTGATCATATCATAAGTAAAATACCAAATAAATCCATATATTCGGTCGAGGACGTACATGGCAACTTACCTTGGTGGAGTAAAAACACTAGAGGAGTAACAACATCAAGTACTTAGAAAAATATCACCATGGAGTAACATCACCGGAGGAGTATCAACATCAGAGGAGTAACAACACCGGACACTTAGAAAATTTCCTAGAGTAACAGCATCGGAGAAGTAACAACATCGAAGGAGTAACAACATTGGATACTTCAAAAAAAAATCGGAGTAACAGCACCGAAAGAGTAACAACACTGAATGAGTAACAACAGTGATAGAGTCACAACAGTGGCGGATTCATAGCACCGATGGAGTAACGGTAGTGACAGATTCACAGCACCGATGGAGTAATAGCAGTGATGGATTCATAGTGCGGATTCACAGCATCGACAGAGTAACAACATCAAGGAGCAGCATCATCGCAGAGTAGCAGCATCCGAGGAGTAACAGCATCCTGAGTAGGAGCATCCAGAGTAACAACATCCGAGGAGTAACAAAAACCAAGGAGTAACAACATTACTGAGTAGCAACATCCAAGGAGTAACATCATCACGAGTAGCAGCATCCGGAGTAACAACATCTGAGGAGTAGCAACAACTAAGGAGTAACAACATTATGAAGTAGCAACATCCAAGGAGTAATAACATCATGAGTAGCAGCATCCGAAGTAACAACATCACAGAGTAGCAACATCCAACGAGTAACAACATCAAGAGTAGTAGCATCCAGAGTAACAACATCACAAGTAGCATCATCAAGAAGTAACAACATCACGAAACTTAAGAACTCGCTCATTTTATTTAAGGAAAAAAAACATGTGACTTTGAAGTAAACAATACCTGAAGCATAAAAACATAAGAGAAGTTAGAAAATAAACGACTCTTTATTGAAAACCAATAAATAAATAAATAACTTAAGTTACAATGGTTATGATTTTTGTTGCAACAATGTTGTTTTTGAATGGTGAATGAATGGAAAAATGTTTTTTTTTTTTTTTCCCGAATGACTTGGATCTTAAAATAGAATTCAATTACCCATTTCTCATGTTATAAATCCGTTAATTGATGAAAATTATTCATTTTTTTTCTTCGTGTGAGGAAACATCTTTGAAAATATGTCATTATCATTGTCTTTAAGAATCACCTGTTCATAAATTGACCTCATTTACTCTATTGGGACCTACAAAAAACGAGTGTCTACCTGCAATAAAAAATGAAATAATGAAAGAAGAGAGGTGATCGGGCTCTCATAATCCAATACATATGCAAAAAAATAAAAAGTATCTACTCTACAAAACAAATTGACAGAAAAATAAAACAAAACTTATTTGTCACCTGGGGGTGAGCAGTGATCGAACATACTAAGCAGCAGTGTTTCAATCATAACTTCTTTGTTTTTCATTCAATTTGAGTGATTCAAAATCCAAATGAAAGCTAATTCCAAGATATATCACCAATAGAAACAGGTTTTAAAAATTCCATGATATGATATGTCAAATTTACTTAGAACAACCTGCATAACAAAGTCATTTTCAATCTCCCAACTTAGACCAACAATTGATATTTTAAGCATAAATTTTTCGTTTGATAAAGGATTGCATTGACTCAAATTGGAAATTAAATTATATTTATTTATATATCTCCAATAGAAATAGGTTTTTAAGGCATGAATAATTGATGGGTCAAATTCTCTAGTGAACAACCGGGAAAATAGAGTTTCAAGAGTGCTGATTACGATAAATAGTCAATATTTGGGTAATAACTTCCTCATACAATAACGAAATAAAGTGATTCAAATTGTTTTATAAACTAGATTCATATGGGAATATACCATAGAAACAGGTTTCCAAAATCTAGTCATTTAGGCCTCCAAAAACGGATTGTCCCAACTCTGTTCCTGAGCTGCCTACTAGACATTCTGCCATTGTTTTGGTCATAATTTTTTTTTTTCAAATCCAAATCAAGTGATTAAAATTGGGTTAGAAGGCATACATAAAGGGCTATGTAGGATATAAACAGGTCTTGAAAATATGCCCATTTGGTTCCTCAATACATGATTATCCCGACGGTTTTTCTAGAATTTCCATCAAGCCCACAAGCCATAAGATATGATAGTTAAGGAATTTTTCTAAGAAGGTGATAAAAATGAATATGAATGTTTGTAGAAATTTTATTTTCAATATAATTCATCTACATACATAAATAAATTTTAATATTGATCACCGATGTTAATTTTCACAGCGTGTTGCAACAAAACAACTATTTTTACATATAAAGAAATTTATTTATTTATCTCTATATTTATTCTATATTTTTCACTACACTACTCTATTTTGAAAAATAAAATATACTTACATATAAGAGTACTTCCAGTGAAGCCATTTTTGAAATAATTCCTCAAGTATGCACATACCCCGTATTTAAAAAATGTATGTTAATAAATACATGGGCATGAGAGACCAACTTACCTATTAAGGATGGTGCAAAGAGTTGCTGAAGTGTGGAGTGATGTTGCAAGCAAACAACAGAGTGAAACCATCCTTCAATATAGTCTTTATTTCTCATATTTGTCGCATCCTGAAGTTCCTTGACTGAGTTCTAGATTGTGTTGATGCTTTCTTCCTTGACCTCATCCTGTGAGTTTTGGGGGTCTTCCTCTGCCTTTTTGTTTATATCTCTATTCATAGAACTAGAGGAAGGGAAAAAAAAATCAAACAATTCTTAAAGCTCAAGACCTGGAGCAGGGTGAAACTTCCCTCCCATGACGAGAGATTGAGTGTTTAAACACAAATAAAGAAAGCAAATTATTGAAATATTAAGCTCGGGACCTGGAGCAAGGTAGCATTTCCCTCCCCAGGACGAGAGATTGGACCCTAAGAAATCAGCAGAAATAAAAGCAAAGAAAAATGACTAACGCTAGGGACTTAGACCAGGGTATCATTTCCCTCCCTAGGACGAGAGATTGGTTCATAAGAAATCAATCGAAAAGACAAACAAAACAACTATGCTCAAGAATTAGAGCAAGGTAGCATTTCCCTCCCTAGGATGAGAGATTGGTTCCAAAGAAATCAATCGAAAAGGAAAAAAAAAAAACTACGCTCAAGACCTAGAGCAAGGTAGCATTTCCCTCCCTAGGACGAGAGATTGGTTCCTAAGAAATCAATCGAAAAGGAAAACAAAACAACTATGCTCAAGACCTAGAGCAGGGTAGCATTTCCCTCCCTAGGATGAGAGATTGATCCTTAGATCAATATGAATCGTGTTCTTGCACCTTTGTTAGCCTCCCCGGCAACGAGGCCAAAATGTTGGTGTCCAAGTGTGAATGAATATTCAAACCCTTTCCCAGATTAACTATCAATCTGAGTGCATACATTATTTCAAGGTAATGCACAACGTATATGCAGGAGCAATGGCACAATCCAATATTGATCACAAATTCAACAATTAAAACAACCAGAACTACTGTAATAGTAATTAAAGATAAATTGTAGAATTATAAAACCATTCACAAAAATTAAAGAACATACCATAAAAGTAGTTAAAATACTTAAACAGAAATGCAAAAGCAACAAAAGGAAATAACGCAGCACCTGATCAGAAGAGTGGGCCCAACTCTTTGACCAGGGTCATGGTAGAGTCATAGCTTACAGATAAAACGGCAAAATGACTTGCATTCAATTAATTAAAAGTCTTCTGTTACAAAACTTGATCTCTTGCACGCTAACCCTCTATGCCTTCTTACCTCTCTCTGATTTGTGTCCCTTTAAATATACAAACAACAAAGGGAAATAGACTGATTACAAAATCTCAATAAGAAAGATGAGATCTAAAATATCTTTCCATCATGATTCAGCTGGCACAAGTCGACTCTGGCAATTACAATTGGGGTAATTTTGGAAAATGACCACAATAGAAAATCTACAAATTTGTCCTTTGAAGAACCCTGCATTTCTCTCAATCAAACTGAATTTTGGAAAACTGCTCATGAGAAAACTAATTTAGTCAGTTCTGCACAAAACCCATGTTTCAAATTTTTAGGATTCTTCTCAGTTTTCCCAAAATGTTCAACGCAAAATTGTCTCTTGTTATACCAGTGAATTTCTGAGTTGGAATATTTAATTATCAGTTGAAGATCAAATCTGTAATCTGGAAGAGATCTTGAGGGCTAAAATAGTGAGTGTTATAAGGAATTCATTAATAAAACATCATTGGAAAAACATGCATAATAATAATTAATTTATTAAAATAAAGGAGAACAAGTATTATTTATCCAAAAGAGCATAATAATTATGAAATGGAATTATATAATAAATTATGATAAATAATGTGATAAAATAACATTAGAAATGGATGAAATTGTTGTTAAGAAGTGATATAATAATACAAATTAGTGGCCCAACACTCAAGGGTTATTCAGTTACAGAGAAAAATAATGGCTGAATAATATGTGAGAAATACCTCACTCAATCACTGAGTCTCTGGCTAATCCAGATGAAGGAAAAAATTCCCTAGACAAGCTTTGCACAGATCCAACACTGCAACTTCCAGCCACTTTTTCACCCACTTCCAGGTTCAACATTAGCTCTCCTCTAATTTTTTTTGCCTCTATGGATGTTGAGGAACATCCTCCCGGTGCCACTTTCCTGATCCCGAACTCCAAAACTGATCCACCAACAAAATTCTAAAACCTCTACCTTTGCCTCTGCGTTGCTTTTGTGTGAGCCTACATAGTCACTGTGTCAACCCCTTCCTTCAACGATAGATAGGATATATCATCACTGCCTCTCTCTAAGTAATGCTCCATTGACTGAGAAAATATTTCTCTACAGATGTTATCTCTGCCTCTCACTGCTCATATCTCTAGCTTGAATTTCTCAGCAAACCATGCCCCAAAAAGTTTGATCTTAGGTCAATTCAGTGTCTCAGCGTGTTTTCCAAATGAACTTCAAGCCTTCCTTTATAGTATTCTCGTTGACAAATCAACGACCCATATTAGATGTATAATCTATGGCTAAGTTTAAAACATGACATTATCTTCGTTCTCTAGAATATTCACACTTTGTTTTATTAAAACCCTTCAATTATTTAATTTCCCTAAGTTTAGACTTAGGGTCCCCATTAAAATAATTAATTATTTTAATAAAACATGAATCGAGTGGAATTTCCACAAACAATTTCTAGTTCTTTGGAATACAAGTGTCTAAGCCTCCACACCAAATTTGAGACTTAGAGCACTTTCCGATGCTAGAAAAATCAGCAGTCTCTTTAACACCTCAAGTTGTCTCATCAGTTTTTGTCTGAGAAATTGACTCTCTTGGCCTCTGGAAACTCTGCGCCAGCTTTCGACATTGAATCACTGCTTCTCCCCAACATATACGAATTTACCTACTGAATCTATTACGCTGCCACTATGTCAGCCTCATTGTGGTTGCTTTATGTCTCTGCAAATTTACTCACCAGATTTGGAATGCCTCCTTTATCTTCACTGTCTATTCCCCTATCTCACTGCTCCGATCTTACTGAATCTCTCTCTGGAAACAATCATTGCTACTCTGGAAATCTATTTCCTAGTAAAATCGAACAGCTCAAGTGCTTCTTCTCCAAGCCTCATCAACTTCTCTTACAATCCTCTGTTGAGACTTCAACGAACAAGAGTAGATCTTAATCAATGGTTAGGATTAACTTGAAATCGATCCATGTGAGTCTATATAATATTCACACCATGACTTAATTATTTCTGATTAATTAATCATATTCCCTAAGTTTATACTTATGAAGTGTTTAAAAACTGACTAATAATCTAATTAAGTCGTCTCGAGGTGGAATTTCCATAAACTACTTCTGGGTTTTGGAGAACTCATGTATTCTAGCCTCTCCACAAAATTTCAAGACTAGAACACATCTGATGCTACAAAAAATAACACTCCATATTAGCGAGAAATGTGTTCTAGAAATGATGCGCCACCTCTCGTAGCAATACTCTGCTTTTGCACCATCTCTTGTCACGTTACTAGTGTATGACTATTGTTGCCCACCAACCATTATGAAACTTTGATATGTGTTGCATCTGTGCTACTACTGACCCTATTGAACTGTTGCGAACACTGCATCTACACTTCAACTCCCTCTCATCTGTTGTTGTTGCAACTGCAGAATCTACAACTAAGAAGCATCTGAAATACTGAACCAACTCTGTTCAATATGATGCATCTATCACCCGAGTCCTGATTGTTTCTAGCATATGTGCTGTCACTGCAGGCTTTGTGTTGCTGCCGACTCTACATTATGCCAACTACAATCTTTCCAACTCTACACTGTGCTCCTCAACATCTGAGTGATACTAGACTTTGCATCTGTCACTCTGGAATCTAACTGCATCAACTTCCACTAGTCTATCTTTCTACTGTGTACTGTGGGCCCCCGTAGATTCAAGAGGTGGGCCTACTCAAGAATCTTTCCCAACGATAGCGCTATGGGGATACAAAACCATGTCACCCCACCTCACTCTTGGAGGGTGTTGGGTGCTAAAAGGTGTCTTTTTAAAACTCCTAATTGCCTCACATTAATTATCAACCTAGGTAAGCCTTTTTGTTTCAAGAGTATACACAATATGTGCAAGCTATAAACCTAGAGAGTAATGGTAAAACCAATCGTTGAATATAGATGCAATCATAAATCTGAAGCTTTAAATAAAAATAATTCATCTACGCATTATAATCCAAAACTGTGACTCAATCTTTAATTCAAATGATTCAATCAACCGAGAGCACAGAAACAGTAACCGAGCTCTTTCAATTGGATCTAAACAATCGAACAAAAGGAAAGTAAATATAAATAACAAGCAATGCTTTAAATAATTAGAACCAATTCCTTTAACAAACAATTCAATAAACTAGAAATGCGCACACGGAGGAATAAATACAGAGATCTAAATTATCAAAGGCAATTCACTGTAAAGTAGAAAAGCATAATATACTTGCAGTAAATGAAAAGGTATAGCACAAAGAATAGCACCGAATTTCACCAAAGACCAGGCCCTTAGCCGCCAGCGGACGCTGCTTAGTTACTCCAGAACAATTGAATGAATAGCAACACAAACTATGTATTAATCATTGCAGCCATTACAATATAAATATGTCTTTCAGAACTATGTTCTGTTCATTACAAATGATGCATAAAAGAAAGATACATGACACAATACATGATATGGTCTGATTTACATTCTCTGCTTTTTGCTATGTCCTCATATCATCTCTAATCTAATAATCCCCTAATAATTCCATAATTATTCTCATAAAATAATCCCCTTCTTTGATGTCTGTTTTTCATTTAAATACAGAGAGAGCGGAGAGAAGTTACAACAGAGATGATTAAAAAATTATTCTCATAACAAAATTGGATTGTTCACAACAAATTGATCAGCAAGATCATATCTGAAATATCTTTCCATCAATCATTCAACAAGAACAGGTCGAATTTGGTATTGCAACTAAGATAATTTGGAAAACGGCTGCAACAGCGAATCTGAGAAAATCGTCTTTAGAGAACCTTTTTTTTCTCTTAATACGAACCGAATTTGGGAAAATTGCTCTTGAATAAAGTTAATTTGGTTTGTTCTAGACAAAACCCATGTTTTAGGTTTTCCAGATTCTTCTCCATTTGCCCAAAACGTCTAATGAAAAACTGTCACTTCTTATTCCCGCGAATTTCTGAGTTGGAATATTTAATGATGAACTGGAGATCAAATCTGCAATCTGGAAAATATCTTGGAGGCTAAAATGGTGAGTGATGTTACAAAAAATTTATTAATAAACCATCATTGGTAGAATCATACATAATAATCATCGATTTATTGAAAATAAAGGAGAAGAAATAATATTTATCTATAAGAGCATAAATAATTATAAAATGGAATTATATGATAAACCATGATAAATGACGTGATAAAGAATGGTAGAAATGGATGAAATAGGTGTTAGAAAGTGATAATAATAATGACAAATTAGCAGCCCAAAATACCCCCAAACTGAATATATTGCATGTCCTCATGCAACCTAAAGCCTCTGTATTAACCAAGCAATAATACAAAAAGTGTTCATCTCAACTCATGAAATGGATGGAACAAATGAATTCTTCCTCAAATAATGAATACTCAATTTTAGCAATCTTGATGAAGGCATAACAATTTTTACATTTAACGTTCAACTATATGTATATGAAGTTGCAGCAAAATATGATATAAGTAACATCAAACTTCATTAACCATTTTCTCAAAAACTAGATTTTTATTATATTAATGCTTTTATGATCCAAAAATAAGATCGTTTTGATGCACGGATCATGAGATATAAACAAAATGGCTGTAGGTGATAGTGCATGATTTTAAAAATTTTATGAACTAATTTAGCTTGAAATTATCTAGGTTTGTGTATTTTAATGATACCTCTTTATTATCTAGAAATCACAAGAATTCAGTTCATAGTTTTAAATATATATGCAAATCAATTTCTGCACTGTATAAAAATGAAATTGTATGTATTAAATGAGAAAGAAAGTAGAAAACATTCATCATGTGTAGCAATGCCTCCCCCAAACTGAAGAATTAGCATGCCCTCATGCAATGCTAGAAAACGAATAGAGGTGGTTGCTACAATCTGTTAAAATCTATGCTTGGTGTAAAACAACATGGAAGAAGGGAGGTTTTGAGAATGAATAAGATAGTCATAATAAATAAATAAATGAAAGGAACACTCCCCCAAACTGAAAGATTTTGTATTTGAAGAATGGGAAGTGGTAAATATGTGGAATGAATATTGATAAATAATGCTCAATGGATTTTGCATGAAATTCTCCTAAATTCGTAATAAATCATAAAAGTATGATATTCTACCTCAAATTTTACCTCCGAAAAAAAATTTGAAATGACATGTATGGACTGGCATTTGTTGAAGCTGATGTACGCTGAGCGGATACTGAAAGTGATGCAAAATGTGGAAGCCATGCAAGCACATCATGTTTGAACAATTGTGCGCATTCGCGAGTTGCGTGAGCCTCTTTTGTTAGGGGAAATAATGTGGCCTTGCTGCAAATAGAATTCACCCCATACTTGTTGTTCTCCTGTAACAAGTCACTATTTTGCATGCAAATTTCTTGAATCCACAGTTTTAGTTTTGAATAGCAACAGATAAGATGCATGCAAATATTTTAATCATAAAAACTTTTGTATAAATGCAGTACTAATATTTTGTCAAATCATCAAGTTATGGAAGAGTTCGGTAATTATATCGCATGCTATCCCATAATGCATACATTCCCCCCTCTAATTTGAAAAGGGATTCGAGGACCATAAAGCATATGAAAGTTGTTTTGCTGACAACAAAGCAAGGGAATGATCAATACGATAGAAATGAAGCAGAGTACACATATCAATGATAGGACACCAAGAGGTATGGTTATAATGAGAGCGAAGTGTGTAAATATAGTTATGAATAAGAGATAGGATGCTTTGGATTGATGATAAGTTATGCGAAAATGAAACGGACAACAATATGCCAAAAAGATGCTTTAATGATAGTATTCTAGCCAAAAATGATGTGATTGATCGAAAAACATTTTCTCATGTGTAAAGGTTCAAAACAGAGAAAAATCAAGGAAATAACTTCTCTGATAAAAAAAAATAAGAAAATGGTATTATAGTAATAATTGACGATAAGATATAACTTCAATACCATAAGCAGAGCCTTTGCTACTAGTAGGCATCCATAGCCTCGGCAGGGTTTCTTTTTAACCTGTATAAGCCAGGATCCTCAATTTATAAGTGGAAAGTTCTAGTGTTGTTCTACAGAAGAGATCAGTGTGCTGGCGTGGTAACCAGATAACCACACTGCCATGCACTGGGATGTAGCAAAAGTGATCAGGTCAGCTCATGAAGAGGCCTCCTGTTCCAAGGATATTTTGGATATCCAATGGATCATAACCTTGGGAATGTCACTTCGTTACAACCTTATGAACATGGTAGGATGGCTCGTAATGAGACCCCCTATCCTCCATCTGCAAACAAAATTTTGTTGTGATTACACAGTTTTATGATAAAAAGAGGGAGGCTTAGTACTCCGTAAGAGTAGGGATGGTGGAAGAAGTTGAACATATCAATAGAAAAAAAAATATACCCATAATCTCATTTATTACAGACAGAGAAGATTATAACTAGGAAGGGTAGAACCAGAATGGTATTAAGATGATCAATCAGTATCATGTACAACAGAAAACGATGCAGTAAAGTAGTATATAAATAACTCTGTCCCTTTTCTTAAAAATAATCTCTCATCCAGAAGTTGTCCTGTTAAATATAATAATGTTAATTATATTCACCTACTTTAATAGAATCCATAATTCTTGTCCTCATAGAAGTATTGTACTTCATGTCATGAAAGGGAATCAGAAAAATGGGGTTGAGATGAGCTAGGAATAATCCCACAAGAGGAAGGAAGTGCTATTCACAAAACACAAAACTTAGAAGAAGCAAAATGTTGTTTCAAAGATGGAACAATAGTTGTTCAAAAGTTGGAACAACAAGACATGCTAAGAAAAAAAGGTGTTGTTCTTTGAAAATAATAGCACAAAAAAAAAAAAAAACCACACAAAAAGTGATGCTCCTTAAAGGGAACAGCAGTTGCTCCCTGTAGAGAATAGCAAAAAAAATACGCAAAAAAATGTGTTGTTCCTTATAGGGAACAGTAAGAGAAAATGCACGCAAAAATTGTCGTTCCTTATAGGGAGCAATAGTTGTTCCCTGTAAGAAACAACAAAGCAAGCTACACACAAAAATTGTTGTTCCCTGTAGGAAACAACAAGAAAAAGTACACGCCAAAATTGTTGATCCTTAGAGGGAACAGTAACTGTTCCCTGTAGGGAAAAACAAAACAAAATTTACATGAAAATTGTTGTTCCCTGTAGGGAACAGCAAAGCGAAATACACACAAAAATTGTTGTTCCCTGTAAGGAACAACAGTTATTCCCTGCAGGGAACAGCAAAACAAAATGCACATAGAAATTGTTATTCCCTATAGGGAACAACAGTTGTTCCCTATAAGGAACAGCAAAGCAAAATGCACGCAGAAATTTTTGTTCCTTGTAGGGAACAATAGTTGTTCCCTGTAAGGAACAACAAGAAAAAATATAGAGAGAGAAAAAAACAATCATCCCTCCTACTCTAAACAACAGAAGAGCGATGATACAGGAAAAAAAAATCGAAAAAATATAGAAAAAATCATTATATGTACAGATCTAAAGAAAAAGTAACTTTTTACAAAATTGGTGCTGCCGAATAATTTCCTTCTACAACTGAAACTTGCATAGTGGGGTCCTCATTGTTCAATCGTCAATGGAGCAGAAACTACAATTTTAAGGAAGCAACACCTGAAGCACAAAAACATAAGAGAAATAAGAAAAGAAACAACACTTTATTTAAAAACAGGATATAAATAAATTAAGTTACAACATCTATGATGTTATTTCTTAAGGGAATATCAATCTGTCAATGGAAAAGGAAATGATCTCTTAGAAAAATGTTTTGGCATCAGTGACATGAATCTTAGAATGGGAATCAATTCTTCATTTTTTTTGTTATGAATCTGTTAAGTAATGAATTGAATGAAATGTCCTTGTTTCATTAAAATTTCTTTCAAGAATCGCTCGTCTATAAATTGATCTTCTTTATTCTTCTAAGACCTGCAAAAAAACGAGTGTCTACTTGCAATAAAATATTAAATCATGGAGAAAGAGAGGTGATCGGGCTCCCCTAATCCAAGAACTATACAAATAACTAACAAGTAGTTACTCTGTAAAACAAGTCTGCAGACAAAATTAATTTATTACCTGTGGGACAGCAGTGGCCAATCATGCTAACCTGCAATGTTTTAATCATAACTTCTTTGTTTTTCATCCAATTTGAATGATTCAAAAGCAAAATGAGAGCTACTTCAAAGATATATTACCAATAGAAATGGGTTTTTTTTTAAATTCAATGATATGATATGTCAATTTTACTTAGAACAACCTGCATAATGGAGTCATTTTTTATTACCCATCTTAGACCAACAATAGATATCTTAAGCATAAATTTTTTGTTTGATCACGGATTAAGATGATTTAAGTTGGAAATGAAAGTAGATTCATTTATTTATCTCCAATAGAAACAGGTTTTGAAGACAAGAAGAATTGATGGGTCAAATACTTTAATGAACAGATGAAAAAATAGAGTTTTAAGAGTGCTGATTTAGGATAGACAGTCAGTATTTGGGTCATATCTTTCTCATACGATATCAAAATCAAGTGATTCAAATTTTATTGTAAACTAGATTCATAGAGTAATATACCATAGAAACATGTTTTAAAAATATAGTAATTTAAGGCTCCAAAAACTCACTGTCCTGACTCTGTTCCCATTAGGAGAATTTTGAGGTCTAAAATGCGCCTCCGAAGGAAATTATAAAATAATAGTGGAAAAAATCAAATAAGATTTGATGACATCATCAAATTTTAGAGGGAAAAATGAAAAAACTACTTTTTCAACTCATATTTTCAACTTATCTCCCAAAGTTTTTACTCAAATTTCGAGCGGGAGTACTCGTTGGATGTGAAATTTAATTCCTTATCTAAGGAGTACCCATGTTGCATACTTTTGATGGCTCCTACTACACAAAAAATGAGAAATACATGAAAAATGTGATTGTAATCATGTTTTTTTATGTATTTCTCATTTTTCATGTTGCAGGATTCATCGAAAGTATGCAACATGGATACTCCTTGGATTAGGAATTCAATTTCGCATCCAACGAGTACTCCCACTCCAAATTTGAGTAAAAAATTTGGGAGATAAGTTGAAAATACGAGTTGAAAAAGTAGTTTTATTATTTTATTATTTTTTAATAATTTTACCTTTTTATTTAAAAAATGGTAAATCATCCCCCATGGTTGACATCATCGTCTTGAATCCTATTGGTTGTTATAAAGTTTATTTTTATTGTACATTTTTCTCAGGAGGCCCATTTTAGACCTAAAAATTCCCCTAATGTGAGCTGCCTACTAAACGCCTTGTCCATGTTTTGGTTCTAAATTTTTCGTTTCAAATCCAAATGGAGTGATTCAAATTGGGTTGGAACTTAGACATCAAGGTAAATTTAGGATAGAAACAGGTTTTTAAAATATTCACTTTTGGTCCCTCAAAACATGACTGTCCCGACTCTGTTCCTGAGCTGCCTACTAGACGCCCTGTCAATGTTTTGGTTCTAAATTTTTCGTTTCAAATCCAAATGGAGTGATTCAAATTGGGTTAGAAATTAGACATCAAGGGGTACGTAGGATAGAAATAATTATTTAAAATATTCACTTTTGGCCCCTCAAAACATGATTGTCCCGACTCTGTTCCTGAGCTGCCTCCTAGACGCCCTGTCAATGTTTTGATTCTGAAATTTTCGTTTCAAATCCAAATGGAGTGATTCAAATTGGGTTGGAAATTAGACATAAATATCTACTTAACATAAAAATATGTATTTAAAATATTCACTTTTGGTCCCTCAAAACATGACTGTCCCGACTTTGTTCCTGAGCTGCCTACTAGACACCCTATCAATGTTTTGGTTCTAACGTTTTCGTTTCAAATCCAAATGGAGTGATTGAAATTGGGTTGGAAAGTAGACATCAAGGGCTATTTAGGATAGAAATATTTTTTTAAAATATTTACTTTTGGTCTCTCAAAACATGACTTTCCCGACTCTGTTTTCAGAAATTTCATCAAGCCTGCAAGCCAAAAAAATATGATATTCAAGCAATTTTTCCATATTGGTGATAAAAATGAATATGAATTTTTGTAGAACTATTTTTTTCAATATAATACATCTACATACACAAATAAATTAAAATATTTATCGTTGATGTTAATTTCCATAGCGTGTTGCAACAAAAACAATTATTTTTACATAATAATAAAAATGTATTTATTTATGTCCTTATTTATTTATTTTCTACACTAACCTACTCTTCTTTGAAAATTGAATATGCTTATGTATAAGAGTACTTCCAGTGGAGCCATTTTTGAAATAAGGCCTCCAGTATGTACATACCCAAATTTGAAAAATGCATGTTAATAAATAGTAGGGTATGAGAAGCTAACTTCCCTTAAAAAGATGGTGCCAAAAATTGTTGAAGTATGGAGTGATGCTGCAAACAAATGGAGTGAGACCAATCTTCAATGTATCCCTTACTTTCTTGATTTCCCATAGCTGTCATATCATGAAGTTCTTGAGTGTTTAAAATGGCTTGTTGATGCAGACTAGAAGAAACCTCATTTTCTTTCATAACCTCTACAATTTTTGGATTTGATACATTCTGAATCTCAGTATAAGTTTTCTCCAATGGTACATGTGAGATAGAATGGGTGGGAAGGGTGGGTAAATTTTGCGATTCAACACTGTAAGCATGTTGTACTAGTTTATTATGGTGAGGGCATGGAATGAGTTGAGCAGGATATTGTGTAGGGAATGGAGCATTTTGATGATGTAGTTTATTGGGTTTAGTGGATGATTCTGATAGGTAAGTAAGATGTTGTGGAAGAGCTGGTGGAGAATATGGAGGATGTGTTTGTGCTACAATATGAGGGAGAGTAGTCATGCAATCATAAGATGAATCATACCAAAATTGTAGACAAGATTGGTGGGGGTTATATCGGGATTGACATTGTTGCCCTAACACATGAGTATTCCATAATGGATTATACAAGTAAGAAAATGGAGGGGAAGTGTTTTGAACCATACATGTAGGTCACGATTTCCTTGGTTTTGACATTTTCATAGCTTTCCAATATTTTTGATATGCTAATTCTATCCTAGATAAGGAAGAGTGAGTATCTATGGGATACTCCTTTTGACAATGAGGGAAAAACACTTCTTCAATTTCTTGATTTTTCTGAACCTATAAAACATCCAATTGTGAATTTAGAGAGCTAATAAAATCATATTTAAAATTTTCAAATAAAACATTGATTTCAGCTCTTATGTCTCCTCTTCTTGTAGTAGATTTGGAAAAGAAATAAGAAGCTTCTCTAGAATTCTTACCAGCCTTGGAGATTCCTCTTGAATACCTTATGCATAATTCAAAAACATCATCATATGATAACTGAAAAACATCGCCTTTTCCTATTAGAATTAAGAGTTCTAAAAATTCATCTTTGATTCCTTTGAGTAGGAGTGTTTTTAAGATCTCTTTTTCCAAATACTTATGCTTTGATTTTTGAAAGTTGTATCGAAATCGCTCCACATAGTCCTCCAAGCTTTCATATTCCCCTTGCATCATATTGAAAATATCGTCATCGGCCTTGCAATAGTCTTGGTACTTCTTCAAGAATACGTTCTTCATGTCCTCCCAAGTTTGGATGCAATTCCCACCAAGGTTCATGAACCATCATAGAGCTGCTCCTTTTACAGTAAGAGGAAACACTTTCAACCTTCAATCATTAGTGCAATAATCATATCCTCTACAAATTATTTCAAACTAAAATAAAAATGTACCTGGATCTTCATTTGTCAAACCATGAAAATTTGGTAGAGACGATGGGGGAATTATGTGCATTTGTGTCACTCCTCCTAGATTTTTGATAGGGAATTCAAAAGTTTCAATGTGAGCCATTTCTTACCATAATAGAAGATGTTCTTCATGTGTTTCTTTGAGCATCCTTCTTCAAATGTTCCTTTCCATTGGTTAGTCAAATGGGTGGTGCTTACATCACCACTCGAGTGGAATTACAAGATTTTTTCAAAAATTCTACCTCTAAAATTCCTACTTCAATTCCTACGCAATTCTGCTGAAAAGAGGGCGGAGGAGAAAATGCTTTACTTGCTTGTTATGTAGGTTCTTACCTTCCGTTTTTAATACCCAATTCTTTCACAGTAGACAAACATCAAACACCTACTTCAACTTCTATGCAATTGTGCTGAAAAGCGGGCAGAGGAGCAAACACTTTACTTGCTCGTTACGTAGGTTCTTACCTTCCATTTTTAATATCCAATTCATTCTCAGCAAAAAATATTAAACATACATCACTCTCTGTGAAATGGAAACACTCTCCCCGACAACAGTGCCAAAATGTTGGGTGCTAAAAGGTGTCTTTTTAAAACTCCTAATTGCCTCACATTAATTATCAACCTGGGTAAGTCTTTTTGTTTCAATAATGTACACAATATGTGCAAGCTATAAACCTAGAGAGTAATGGTAAAACCAATCGTTGAATATAGATGCAATCATAAATCTGAAGCTTTAAAGAAAAGTAATTCATCTGCACATTATAATCCAAAACTGTGACTCAATCTTTAATTCAATTGATTCAATGAACCGAGAGCATAGAAACAACAACTGGGGTCTTTCAGTTGGATCTAAACAATCGAACAAAAGGAAAGTAAATAGAAATAATAGGCTATGCTTTAAATAATCAGAACCAATTCCTTTAACAAACAATTCAATAAACTAGAAATGCGCACGCCGAGGAATAAATATAGAGATCTAAATTATCAAAGGCAATTCACTGTAAAGAAGAAAAGCATAATATACGTGCAGTAAATGAAAAGGTATAACACAAAGAATAGCGGCGAAATTCACCAAAGACTGGGCCCATAGCTGCCAGCGAACACTGCTTAGTTACTCCAGAACAATTGAATGAACATCAACGCAAACTATGTATTAATCATCGCAGCCATTACAATATAAATCTGTCTTTCAGAACTACGTTCTGTTCATTACAAATGATGCGTAAATGAAATATACATGACACAATACATGATACGGTCTGATTTACATTCTCTGCTTTCTGCTATGTCCTCATACCATCTCTAATCTAATAATCCCCTAATAATTCCATAATTATTCTCATTAAATAATCCCCTTCTTTGATCTCTGTTTTTCATTTAAATACACAGAGAGCAGAGAGAAGTTACAACAGAGATGATTACAAAATGATTCTCATAAAAAAATTTGATTTTTCACAACAAATTTACCAGCAAGATCATATCTAAAATATCTTTCCATCAATAATTCAACAAGAACAGGTCGAATTTGGTATTTCCACCGAGATAATTGGAAAACGGCCGCAACAGCGAATATAAGAAAATCGTCTTCAGAGAACCTTCCATTTCTCTTAATATGAATCAAATTTGGGAAAAATACTCTTGATAAAGTTAATTCGGTCCGTTCTAGACAAAACCCATGTTTCGGATTTTCTAGATTCTTCTCCATTTGCCCAAAACATCCAATGCAAAACTGTCACTTCTTATTCAAGCGAATTTTTGAGTTGGAATATTTAAAGATGAACTGGAGATCAAATTTACAATCCGGAAAATATCTTGGAGGCTAAAATGGTGAGTGACGTTACAAAAAACTTATTAATAAACCATTATTGGCAGAATCATGCATAATAATCATCAATTTATTAAAAATAAAGGAGAAGAAATAATATTTATCCACAAGAGCGTAAATAATTATAAAATCGAATTATATGATAAACCATGATATATAACATGATAAAGAATGGTAGAAATGGATGAAATAAGTGTTAAAAAGTAATAATAATATTGACAAACTAGCGACCCAACAGGGGGATGTCTGCAATCATGGTGAAGTCTTCATCTAGCCTGGAGGAAATCTTATCGATCTCTAAAGAAGTTTCTTGCTGGTCCTACTTCTCCTCCTTATCCTTCTTCCTGAGAGGACATTGGGAATTATAATGGCTTAGTTCCCCACACCTGAAGCACTTGGCGTTCGAAAAGTCCTTCTTCTTACTATGCTTATCTCCCTATCCCTGACTGGGACCCTTCGATATGAGGGCCACATTCTCCTCCTCCTTCACCTACTTCGACCTACTACTACTATTGCCACTGATGGTTCTCTTCATCAAGTCTCGCCTCAACTCCTCATGTTGCAATTTTTCCCAAATCCTGTCCCATCTTGGCAAGGTTTCTCTACCGAAAATAATTTGGACAAAAACCTGCCACTCTTCTGAGACATTGTTGAGAGCTACTCGCACTAGCTTTGTGGCTTGAGGTGTTGACCCGACAATCACAAGCTCATCTTGGATCTCCTTAATCCTGGTAAGGAAAGGGTCTATGCACTCCCCTTTCTGCATCATCATGCTTCTTATCTTCTCCCCCATGTACATCTTCCGCTGCTCGGAATATCCCTGGTATAGCATGGAGAGAGTGTTCCACATCTCTTTGGTCATTCCCTGGGCTGCTATGTGTGATACCACATGATCCTGAACTCCATCAAGGCTGAATCTCTTTTACTTCATCACCTCCTTCTTATAATGCTTCATTTGATATGGATTCTTGGGGATAGCTACCACGTTATCGATATATGCTTTGAGATCATATTCATCTAGAAGGAAGGAGATCCTTTCCTTCTAGATAACATAGTTGGAAGCTCCATCCAACATGTCTTGATCTCGAAGCCCGATTGTGACCATCTTAAAAAAAATGTGGAACCTCTTCTCTTTTACTCAGTTGTTGCTCAACCCTACGCACTCCCTTCTGGAGTGAGAAATTTTGGCCACAAGGACTGTTGATCTGCAATGGAAATCGAACTTCTTGAGACTAGAAATTCCCTAAGGAAAATTTTGTAGAAATTTATTAATACTGATGTATTACTGGACTCTCTTGATCTCACAATATTTATCTTCTTGCAAAATACATAATCCTTCCACTGTTAAACTTGCGGAATTTTAAAAACTCAATTGCAAACACGTGAATAAATTCAATTGCACATAACACAGTTCTTTAACGGAAAAGCTTAAAGCTAAAAAACCCAACTATCATATTATATATATCAATGGAATCATGTAATAATCTCATACAAATTTTAGCACATCAAGTTCTCAGTACAATCAACAATCATTACGCACTGTCATGCAGAAATTTGCATATCTATGCACCAATTTATTTCCTCTTGGCAATCATTACACAATCCCTGCTAAAGAATACCCCTAAATGAATTCGAATTGGCCTTGCCTTAACTGTGCAATCCTCATTTGCAACTCCAATGTGTGTCAAATGCATTGAATGCATCACTATAGTCACAATGGATAGTCCATCTCACCCTTTCACCTATCTCTCCACTGGGTCTCCATTGGAACTGAGATGCACTATAGTTAACTGTTGTATTTCTTCAGTTGTTAATGAGTTATTAGTTGTGAATTAATTAACTAATTAATTCACTTAACTATCACTAGTGTATCTTTCATTTAGATTAGATACAACTAGCTCAACTGATTTTAACACCATTAACTGAGTTAAGCTGAATAACAATTCCCGTAACTACTCTTCCAACTCTGTCATAACTTTGCCACTTTAGTTCTAACTGAGTCCTCCATGCACGAGCCACCATAAACCCTAGGAATTGCATAATTCCTTCAGCCCACTAATTTTCCAAATCTGTTCACTGAAATAAAATGCTCCAAGAGAATAAGTTGTTTTTATTGTGGGAATATTATTAAGAGATAATAATAATTGACATGCATCTATTTTTAGATTGACCATCTATAAATAGACTTTGCCCAATATTCTAAAAATAGAATTTCATCTATTTTTCACATTTGATCAACCATCTACAACTAGCATCCTGCAACTTATATAATATGTTCACCATGTCTAAAAATAGACATACACCTAAAATAGCCTACGGGCCCCACTTAGTGAAGGTGCTTACTTTTCACTAAGCTCATCATATTTTTGAATCTCAACACTCTCTCTAAACAAGATATGGATTATCCTTCACCCCGATCCTTCCTCTATGGTATTTGAATTTGCTCTTGTCGAGTGCCTTCATCAGAATATCTGCATCCTGATCTTCCATAGGAATGTACTGAAGCAACATGATATTTTGCTACACACAATCTCTGATATGATGATACCGGATATCAATATGTTTATATCTATCATGAAACACAGGATTAACCGAGAGTTCAATGCAACTCTAATTATCATAATGTATCACTGTAGGATCTAAATGTGAATTGAACAAACCAACCAGGATCTTCCACATCCAGATAGCCTCACATGCAGCTTGACTTGCTGCCGTGTATTCTTCTTTCACTGAAGTGAGTGCCACAGATCTTTGTTTCCTGCTGTACCAAGAAAGTTTTGTAGATCCGATACTGAAAAACCCTCCCGATGTGCTCTTTATGTCCGTTGGGTTGTCTGCTCGATCTGCATCCGTGAAGCCATGCAACTTCACCTCATATGTTTGTTTGTACCATAAGCCATACTCAAATGCACCCCTAAGATACCTCAGGACATGCTTGTCTGCCTTCCAAAAGAGCTTGGTAGGCTTAACCATCGCTTGTGAAAGTTGGTTCACTGCATAGCATATGTCTGGTCTTGTATTAACTAAATACATGAGCGAACCCACCAACTATCAATAAATGTCAGCATCCACTACTTCTACCGATGTAGCATCCTCTTTCCTCCAATCTCCTGGAAGAGGAGTATCCATGGGCTTGCCGTCCTCCATGTGAAACTTACCAAGTATCTCCTAAGCATACTTTCCTTGAGACACAAACAATTCACCTTCTCGCTGCCATATTTCCAATCTAAGGAAATAATGAAGGAGGCCCAAATCCTTCATCTCGAACTCCTTTGCAAGATCTGCCTTGCATGAGTGTATCAACTGCCCATCACCCATTAGTATTAAATCATCAACATAAAGAACAATGATTAAAAGCTTACCCTCCACCACAATTTGATACAGGTTTGCATCTGCCTCACTCTTGGTGAAGCCAAGTCCAGTGAAATAGCTGTCGATCTGCGTGTACCAAGCACGTGGTGCTTGCTTCAGCCCATACAATGCTCTTTTGAGCCTGCACACATGCGACTCGCTGCTAAAGGTATCAAATCCTTCATGCTGCTCAATGTACACCTCTTCCTCAATGATCCCATTAAGGAACACAGTCTTCACATCCATCTGATGAATATGCCAACCCATTTGCGCTGAGAGAGAAAGGATGGTCCTTATGGAAGAATACCGCACGACAAGTGCAAAGGTTTCTTCATAATCAATCCTCTCAATCTGTGAGAAGCCTCGAGAAAAAAATATTGCCCTATACTTCTCGACGCTCCCATCAGCAGCTTGATTTACCTTGTAGATCTATCTTGATCGTACAACTGATTTACCCACCGGCCTTGGAACAATCTCCCAAGCACTGTTTCTAACAATGGAGTCATAATCCTCCACCATGGCATCTACCCATGTGGGCTCCTGTTCTGCTTCTTAAAAATAAGATGGCTCTGTCACGATACAATTGCTCATAAGAGCCATGTATCCAGTAAATTGGTCATGTGATTGTCTCTGTCTGCACTGTGATGTAGGGACTCCTACATTCTGTGCCGCATCAAGTTTCAGTCTCTCAGCTTCTGTGGTATGCTTTCTGTCAGTTCTAATGTGTTGGTTCTTCATGAGTGGACTCCTCCACTCCATGAATCTCCTCCTGTGGCTAATCCACATCTAGAGGCTCATCTTTGGGAACAAGAAGTTCCTCCTCTACATGCAAGTGTATCTCCCTCTCAAGCGACAACTTCATGGCATTCACCTCATTGAATCTATATCCCATCGCACCACATTTATTCGAATGTTTGGAAAATACACAGGATAATTATGGGGTGTTTCTGTGTACCCCAAAAATATCCCAACTTTTGCAATCAGCTACAACTTCTTCCTAGCGTCCTTTGTCACATGAATGTAAACGGATGAGCCAAAAATCTTCAAATGAGAAATATCAGGCTTCTTACCAGTAAAAGCTTCTTCAGGTGTACTCATGCCAAGTACTCTATGAGGACAAAGATTTTTCACATAAACCACAGTGTTGCATGCTTCTGCCCACAATTGCATTGGTAGGCCCTAGTCATGCAACATAGCTCGTGCAGCACCCACAATCGTTTTGTTCTTCCTCTCCGCGACCCCATTCTGTTGTGGGTTATGAGGCGTTATGAGTTCTCTTCAAATTCCTTCTTTTCTACAGAAGTATTTGAATTCGTTTGAGATATATTCACCACCATTATCGCTCCATAGAGCCTTCACTTGCTTCCCCAACTCCTTCTCCGCCAATGCTTTAAACTCACAGAACTTTGAGAATGTTTCACTCTTCTTCTGCATGAAGAAGATCCAACATCTACAAGAATAGTCATCAACAAATATAACATAATACATGTGATCTTCTATTGAAGCAACCAAGAAAGGTCCACACACATCTGTGTGAATTCTCCCCAGTATCACCGAAGCACGGTTCTCCTTCTCATGAAAGGTGGTCTTCACAAACTTACCCATAGTGCATCCCTTGCACTGATCTGACTATGCAAGAGTGTCCTTGGGAAGTCCAATAGAAATCTACTGCAAAATCTTCAAGGTGCCATGGTGAAGATGGTCCAATCTCCTGTGCCATAATTCTCCCTCATCCCAGCTCACCACTTCTTCTTCTTTGCCCATCATTGCAGTGTAGCCATATACCCACAGCTTGTAGATATTTTTAACTCGAATCCCTATCCTCTTGGTTTGACTCGTTGTTTTATGTTGCAGGAAATCTTTTCCTTCACTGAAAACAACGTCATAACCTCTGTCTTCCAACATTGTGGCTGAGACCAAGTTCTTCTTCAGAACTGGAACATGCATAGCATATTTAAATAGAAATGGTTTACCTGACTCCCTCTCAAAGGTAATGGTCCCAATTCTGGTCACACTATATCTACCATCATTTCCCATCTCTATATGCATTTGGAGATCCTTCTCCTCCAAGTCACTAAACAACTCCTTGTCTCCCATCATATGGAAAGACGCACCACTATCAAGATACCACACTGATCCCATTGAGCTTGAAACAAAGCATGCGATCAAGGAGAAATCAAGTTAAAATTATGAGGCTAAGGCCTCTCTAGCTACAACTCCAACAACCTTCTTGTTCTTGTTTTTCTGTGGGCAGTTAGTGGCAAGATTCCCATGTTCATGACAGTGAAAACACTTCACTTTGGACAAATCCAGCTTCTTTCCTTTAGCCTTGGATTTTGGAGGGAATTTCTTCCCCTTCCCTTTCCTTACTTTGGCATCCAAAGCGCAATTCTCTTCATCATCATTCTTCAATTCAGAGTCATCCCTGGTACTTCGCCTTATCTCCTCCTGAACAAGATCTGACCAAAGTCGCTCCCAACCTGGCAGTTTCTCCTGTCCATTGACAGAGTCTTCGTAGCTATGCCAACTCTTTGGAAGACCAAGGAGAGCCAAGCTCACCAATTCATCATCATCAACAATAATCCCCACACTTCCCAGTTCATCCCTATAGTGGACAAACTTCGTGAGATATTTTGGAATACTGTCGCCCTTCTCCATTTTTATTTTTCTGAGCTTATCTTTCAGCACCAACTTCCTCTGGTCATTGCTGCTTTGGAAAAGATCTATCAAAGCCTTCCACATTGAAAATGGAGTGGCTTTCCCATGAAGGCTTGACACAATATGGTCCTTCACACCTTCCAACAGAATTCTTCTTGTCTTTGCTACCTTATTTTTCCATGCGTCAAGTCCTGTAGCATTGCTAGAAGCAGGCTTAGGAACATCGTTATCGATGAACTCCTTCAGTTCATTATCTTCAAGCACCGCCTCCATCCTATCCTTCTAGACTATGTAATTCAAGCTGCCCTCAAGGGCATACTCCAATTGCAACCCATTGAAAGACATTTCAATGAATACTCAACTGTCGCATCAAGAAATTTCTACAGCAAATTTGAATTGTCCACCAGCAAAAAACTCAACAATTATTCACAATTGCAATCTCCAGTAGTCAATACTGCTCTGATACCATGTATAAATTTATTAATACTGATGTATTACCGGAATCTCCTAATCTCACAATATTTATCTTCTTGCAAAATATAGAATCCTTCCACTGTTAAACTTGCAGAAATTTAAAAAATCAATTGCAAACACATGTGAATAAATTCACTTGCACATAACATAGTTGTTTAATGGGAAAGATTAACGCCAAAAACCCCAACTATCATATTATTTATATTAATGGAATCATATAATAATCTCATACAAAGATTAGTACATAAAGCTCTTAGTACAATCAACAATCATTACACACTGTCATGCATAAATTTTCATATCTATGCACCAATTTCTTGCCTCCTGACAGCCTGCCTCCATTGAGCAATCCCTGTTGAAGAAGACCCACCGACCTTGGAACAATCTCCCAAGCACTGTTTCTGACAATGGAGTCATACTCCTCCATCATGGCATCTACCCATGTGGGCTCCTCTTCTTCTTCTTAAAAATAAGATGGCTCTGTCACAATACACTTTCTCATAAGAGCCATGTATCCAGTAAATCAGTCAGGTGATTGTCTCTGTCTGCATTGTGATGTATGGACTCCTACACTCTATGCCGCATCAAGTTTCAGTCTCTCAACTTCTGTGGTATGATTTCTGCCAGTTCTGATGTGTTGGTTCTTCATGAGTGGACTCCTCCACTCCATGAATCTCCTCCTGTGGCTGATCCACATCTAGAGGCTCATCTTTGGGAACAAGAAGTTCCTCCTCTACATGCAAGTGTAGCTCCCTCTCAAGCGACAACTTCATGCCTTTCACCTCATTGAATTTATATCCCGTCGCACCACAGTTATTCAACTGTTTGGAAAATACGCAGGATAATTATGGGGTGTTTCTGTGTACCCCAAAAATATCCCAACTTTCGTAGTCGGCTGCAACTTCTTCCTGGCGTCCTTTGTAACATGAATGTAAACGGATGAGCCAAAAATATTCAAATGAGAAATATCAAGCTTCTTACCAGTAAAATCTTCTTCAGGTGTACTCATGCCAAGTACTCTATGAGGACAATGATTTTTCACATAAACTGCAGTGTTGCATGCTTCTACCCACAAGTGCATCGGTAGGCCCTATTCATGCAGCACCCACAATCGTTCTGTTCTTCCTCTCCATTACCCCATTCTTTTGTGAGTTATGAGGCGTTATGAGTTCTCTTCGAATTCCTTCTTTTCTATAGAAGTCTTTGAATTTGTTTGAGATATATTCACCACCATTATCGCTCTGTAGAGCCTTCACTTGATTCCCCAACTCCTTCTCCACCAATGCTTTAAACTCACAGAACTTTGAGAATGTTTCACTCTTCTTCTGCATGAAGAAGATCTAGCATCTATGAGAATATTCATCAACAAATATAACATAATACCTGTGATTTTATATTGAAGCAACTGAGAAAGGTCCACACACGTCTGTGTGAATTCTCTCCAGTATCACCGAAGCACTGTTCTCCTTCTAATGAAAGGTGGTCTTCACAAAATTACCCATAGTACATCCCTTGCACTAATTTTACTATGCAAGAGTGTCCTTGGGAAGTCCAGTAGAAATCTGTTGCAAAATATTCAAGGTGCCATGGTGAAGATGGCCCAATCTCCTGTGCCATAATTCACCCTCATCCCAGCTCACCACTTCTTCTTCTTTGCCCATAATTGCAGTGTAGTCATCTACCTACAACTTGTAGAGATTCTTAACTCGAATCCCTATCCTCTTGGTTTGACCCGTTGTTTTATGTTGCAGGAAATCTTTTCCTTCACTGAAAACAACGTCATAACCTTTGTCTTCCAACATTGTGGACGAGACCAAGTTATTCTTCAGGCCTGGAACATGCATAACATATTTAAATATAAATGGTTTACCTGACTCCCTCTCAAAGGTAATGGTACCAATTCCGGTCGCACTGTATCTACCATCATTTCCCATCTCTATATGCATTTGGAGATCCTTCTCCTCCAAGTCACTAAACAACTCCTTATCTCCCGTCATATGGAAGGATGCACCACTATCAAGATACCACACTGATCCAATTGAGTTTGAAACCAAGCATGCGATCAAGGAGAAATCAAGTTCAAATTACGAGGCTAAGGCCTCTCCAGCTGCAGCTCCAACAACCTTCTTGTTCTTCTTTTTCTGTGGGTATTTAGTGGCAAGATTCCCATGTTCGTGACAGTGAAAAAACTTCACTTTGGAAAAATCCAGCTTCTTGCCTTTCGCCTTGGATTTTGGAGGGAATTTCCTCCCCTTCCCTTTCCTTGCTTTGGCAGCCAAAGCACAATTCTCTTCATCATCATTCTTCGATGAAGAGCCATCCCTGGTACTTCGCCTTATCTCCTCCTGCCCAAGATCCGACCAAAGTCGCTCCCAACCTGACAGTTTCTCCCGTCCATTGACAGAGTCTTCGTAGCTATGCCAACTCTTTGGAAGAACAAGGAGATCCAAGCTCACCAATTCATCATCATCAACAATAATCCCCACACTTCCTAGTTCATCCCTATAGTGGACAAACTTCGTGAGATATTTTGGAATACTGTCGCCCTTCTCCATTTCTATTTTTCTGAGCTTATCTTTCAGCACCAACTTCCTCTGGTCGTTGCTGCTTTGGAAAATATCTTTCAAATACTTCCACATTGCAAATGGAGTGGCTTTCCCATGAAGTCTTGACGCAATATGGTCCTTCACACCTTCCAACAGAATCCTTCTTATCTTTGCTACCTTCTTTTTCCATGCGGCAAGTCCTGTAGCATCGCTAGAAGCAGGCATAGGAACATCGCTATTGATGAACTCCTTCAGTTCATTATCTTCAAGCACCGCCTCCATCCTATCCTTCTAGGTTATGTAATTTGAGCTGCCCTCAAGGGCATACTCCAATTGCAACCCATTGAAATACATTTCAATGAATACTCAACTGTCGCACCAAGAAATTTCTGCAGCAAATTTGAATTGTCCACCAGCACGAAACACAACAATTATTCACAATTGCAATCTCCAGTAATCAATACTGCTATGATACCATGTAGAAATTTATTAATACTAATGTATTACTAGACTCTCCTGATCTCACAATATTTATCTTCTTGCAAAATACAAAATCCTTCCACTGTTAAACTTGCGGAAATTTAAAAACACAATTGCAAACACATGTGAATAAATTCACATAACACAGTTTTTTAACGGGAAAGCTTAAAGCTAAAAACCCCAACTATCATATTATCTATATCGATGGAATCATATAATAATCTCATACAAAGCTTAGTAGATCAAGCTCTCAATACAATCAACAATCATTACACACTGTCATGCAGAAATTTGCATATCTATGCACCAATTTCTTGCCTCCTAATAGCCTTCCTCCACTAAGCAATCCCTGCTGAAGAAGACCCCTGAATGAATTCGAATTGGCCTTGCCTTGGCTGCACAATCCTCATTGGCAACTCCAATGTGTGTCAGATGCATTGAATGCATCACTATAGTCACAACGGATAGTTCATCTCACCCTTTCACCTATCTCTCCACTGGGTCTCCACTAGAACTGACATGCATTGTAGTTAACTGTTGTATTTGTTCAATTATTAGTGAGTTATTATTTTTGAATTAATTCACTTAACTCTCAATAGTAGATCTTTCAATTAGACTAGATACAACTAGCTCAACTGAGTTTAACTCCATTAACTGAGTTAAACTGAATAACAACTTCTGTAAATACTCTTCCAACTCTGTCATAACTTTGCCACTTCAGTCCTAACTGAGTCCTCCATGCATGAGCTACCATAAACCCTAGGAATTGTGTAATTCCTTCAGCCCAATGATTTGCTAAATTTGTTCACTAAAATAAAGTGATCCAAGAGGATAAGTTGTTATTTACTGTCAGATTATTATTAAGAGCTAATAATAATCGACATGCATCTATTTTAGATTGACGATCTATAAATAGACTTCGCCCAATATTCTAAAAATAGAATTTCATCTATTTTTCACATTTGATCAACCATCTACAAATAGCATCCTGCAACTTATAGAATATGCTCACCATGTCTAAAAATAGACATACACCTAAAAAGAGCCTGTGGGCCCCACTTAGTGAAGGTGCTTACGTTTCACTAAGCTCATCATCTTGTTGAATCTCAACAAATTTCTACTTAGTGTGTGCTCTTCTTCCACCTGATATTGTTTCTTCTCCAGTAATTGTTGCAAAACTATTGCGCCAGCTAGAGATCTAATTTGCAAGAAAATACAGGTTTCTCCCTCTGCCTCTGGAATTCCTCGATAGGGAGAAATCAAGTTTTTTTGTCGCTCTCTCGGAAAAACTGACTTTCCTCAAGAAATATGTCCTCTTAGCCAAGGTATTGCGCCAACTCTCTAGGGTTTCGAACTGCTACTCACGCTGAGCACAAAACTCCATTTTTTCTCTACTACTGAGCTTTCTAGTTGATCATATGCGCTCTGATACCATGTGAAAATTCGGCTAACTCCAAATCCTATTGCAACAACTAGAATTAATTCTCCTAATTGTTAAATTAATTCTTAACAATTTATTTATTGTTAACTACAGAAATTATTGAATCAATCACATTGCAACCTACACAAATAAACCGCGGAATAAAATAAACGCTAGAAGAAATATATGCACACACACACAAAATAAAACCGTTATTTTTGGACCAATGTCCCTCGAAAAATCCAACTTGGGAAAACTAGTGCAATAGCTAAGGGTTTTGACATTATTTAGTAGTGAAATATCTAAGTAGAAATACATGCCCAAAATAGCAATCCTACAAATAAAAACTAGCAAGAAAATCTACTGAGGAAATTCCTCACTCCATAGGCAAATTTGAGCATTGACCTCAACTTGAAATGGAGCCGTCCAAACTTCCTCTACACAATCTCTGCTTCACCCTCACGTAGTCTCTACATCACCCAGCATGGAACTGCATCACCTCAAGTTGTCTCGTCAGCTGTTGTCTGAGAAACTCACTCTCGTGGCCTTTGGAAACGCTGCCCAGCTTCCAACGCAAAATCACTGCTTCTCCCCAACAAATACGAATTTTCCCACTGAAGCTACTATGTTTCCACTATGTCAACCTCACTGTGGCTTCTCTGCCTCTCTACAAATGCACTCACCAAATATGGAATGCCTCCTTCGACTTCAATGTCCTTGCCCCTCTCACTGCTTCGACCTCACTAAATCTCTCTCCGGTAGCAAAACACTACTACTCTCAAAATCCATTTCCCAGTAAAATCAAACTGCTCAATTGTTTCTTCTCCAAGCCCCATTGACATCCCTTATAATCCTTTGTTGAGACTTCAATGACCAAGATTAGATCTTAATCGATGGTTAGGATTAACTTGAAATCGATGCATGTGAGTCTAGAACATTCACACCATGACTTAATTAATTGTGATTAATTAATCATATTCCCTAAATTTATACTTGGGAAATATTTAAAAACTAACTAATAATCTAATTAAGTCGTCTCTAGGTGGAATTTCCATAAACGATTTTTGGGTTTTGGAGAACTCATGTATTCTAGCCTCTCCACAAATTTTCAAGGCTAGAAGACATCCAATACTACAAAAACTAACAACATGAACACCATGGATGTTAACGAGTGGCCCAAATTTGAGTGATCAAGAGGTCAATTCTTATTCCCAAGAGAATAGAGAAAATGCCTGGAAAGTTGTTACGATGGTAGGAGGAGCTATCACATGTCCAATTTCAATTTGAGCATTCATTTAATATATATTATATTAAAATTACACAGACCCAATAATTCTAACCATCTTCTCTATCTAATACTTAAATTATTATGTGTAAATGTTTGAAGTCTATTATGGCTTATCTTCAATTTAGACTTTCTTCTAACCAAGTAATGTCTCCAAATTTTTAACATATGCATTATTGCAATATGTTCTAAGTCATGTGTCACGTAGTCCTCTTCATAGGGTATCAATTTTCTTGAGATGTGGGCTATCATTATACCTTCTTGCATTAGAATTGCGCCTAATCCTTGTTTTGAAGCATCCATATAAATTAGAATGTCTTACTCTATATTCGATACTTCTAATATGGGATTTGTTGTTAGCAACTATTTTAAGCTTATTGAACACTTGTACACACTACTCCATCCATATAAATTTATTACGTTTCTTTTGTAGTTATATGATAGGGTTCAAAATATTTGAGAAACCTTCAAGAAATATACTATAATAGCCAAACAAGCCCATAAAACGATGTAAGCCATGTACATTTGTAGGGCCAACCATTCCATAATAGCGTATATCTTTGGTTGATCGAAAACAATTCCTTTCTATAAAAATATGTGACACAAATAATGACTCTATAATTCAAACAATGTAATATTCCTAATTGGAAATATTAAGTGAATAACCGAACATACACTATAAAAACAACTAGGAAATTAAACACATACATAGAAAAACAAAACTCTAAAGAAAATGCACTAAAAGTTTGAGTCATTTTATTAATTCTAAGTGGAACAAAGTAAATATGAGTAGGAAAAGAGGAACTTGGGCTTGCTACAACAAGCTAGGAAAGACCCATGTTGAAATTGCGACGCCCAAGTGCTAGAATGGCTTCACCAAAAATATTTGTGATGGCCTAGGAAATTCACTACCTCTAATGCTGAAAATAAATAGGAAATTGGCCCTCAGATGTGCTCAGAAAATTATGAAATTGGAGTTGGTGTCTTTTCTGAACAAGGCCAACAAAACCCAGAAAGGATTTGGCTTGATTTTGAGAGATGAGAGCGCCTACCAAATGGTGCAAGTGGCCCTTTGCCTAGATACACACTCTATCGTGAAATTGTTGTATATGTTTCTCGAAGGTAGTTCTTGGTTGCGAAATTGTGCCGAGAAACCAAATCAACCCTCCCTCAAGTGTTAGAAGACTTTTTAATGTTATTCGCTATCACTGGAAAACAACCTATGAAACAGAACAATCAGATCTATGATTTTTTGTATAGGTGGTTGCTTCGGGTCTCCAATCTCTGGTTAACAGATAAAGCCCTCTCTTGCAGAGACATCATCAAGTGCCAACATTCAATTATAATAGAATAACATAGCATTGAAAGATTTTGGTAGAGGAATAGAAGAGAGATTACATAATCAAGTATCCTCCCTAAATACTTAATCATCTAACAAGAGCAGATGCATATAGAAGAATTTCTATAGCCGACATTAATACATATAAGAGATAAGACGAGGTAATAATTTAATGATACAAAGGTACTAATTTAAAGAGACTGCTCAATTAGCTAATCTCAGTAATGACAATAACTTTGCAGGGGCTATCAGATTTATCAAAACTCCATCTAGCCTTACCCAGTACTCTTATATTACCTCAAAACATATGCAGGAAAAAGATATGTATCACAGGGAAATAAATATATCAGAAACAAATTATACCATAAAACTGAAGCCAAAAACTTTAATTGAAAATTCTGTAGAAAAAGTCTTTATAAAAAATGTTAGGGTTTTGGCATAAGAAAACCAACCCTTTTACAATGAAAATGAAACAATAAATAAGAAACATCAATCTTAAAATTGTTTCAAACTTTCTACAATAAAAATCTCAATAATGAACTAAAATTAAAAACAATTCCTAATCAATTGTAAGAAATCTGGAACCGATTGAAAGTCTTGTGCCTTCAAATATGGAAGGATTTAGATGTTTTTCCATTTAAAAATGAAGTGGTTTAATTTGTTGTTGATATTCTGTCTGGAAATCTGGAGATTAATCTTCAATTTGCTGATTATTTTCTTGGAAATCTGAAGTGGTTTTAGCTTCTCCTGAAAACCTGTTCATCTTCCTTTAATTTTGTTCAACTCCGCCACATGTTCTCTAGCATTGAGATAAAATGAATTACAAAGGATAATTTTAAAAATAGTGAATGTTCTCCCTGCAGAGGCCTTTCGCTTAAGGGTAAAGTTGCCAAAATGAATAGTATTTTTCATTGGAATAATATGACTGCAAATAAATAAAAACCATAATTCTGCCATTTTGTATGCTATACTGTAGTTTCTGTAGTTTTAGTTTTTATTGACATCTTCCGTGACTAAGTTAACAACCTGGTGATCATAACAAGATGTGAACAAAATTCCTCTAGAAATTTTCTGCATGTAGGGTTCCGATTTCCATGGAGTTGCTCATTTATTATTGTAGTTGTTTCACAATAAACTCCTTTACTTAACCAACTTCGTACATAAACATTGTCTCTTCTCAGCGAGGAGTGGGCACTTTCTTCTCACTGATTTCATCATACTTCTATTTCTTGGTTTGATTCGAAATTCTCTTGCCAGATCAGATTCAAAATCTCAGCGCAACGTTCTGCCGATGTATCCATGTCTGTAATAGTGTAATAACCACTTAACAACTTTTAACAACTTGTGCTGTCATTCAGTAAGCGGTTTTGGAGTCCCCCGCAATTCGCCACATGCTGACACGTAGAATAAATGGTTTTGGTGAAACAAGATTGCGGAACCCCCCTTTGATAAAATTCAAATAACTTAGGGGTCTGCAATTAATATTAGTCGTTCTTCCTTTGAATGCCAATGCTGATCACTAGAAACTGCCTACATTTTATGTCCAATGGACCTTTGAGACAAAGCTTTAATAAGAGACTGCGAACCATTTTGAGGAATTTCAACATCGAAATTCAAGATCACCACATTAATGTCACTGGAAGGTAAATAAAACCGTGTCTCAAGTTAACCAAATATTTTAGCAGAAACATGGAAAAAATGGAAAAAATTATGCAACATCATAATCTAGAAAAATGGAGAAAAATATAAAACTAAAAAAATATGAAAAATCATAATATAGAAATATGGAGAAAAATATAAAACTAAAAAAATATAGAAAAATGGAACTTCATACATCTACAAAATTATAATCTAGAAAATGGAGAAAAATATCAAACTAAAAAAATATAGAAAAATCATAATCAAGAAAAATGAGGAAAAATATAAAACTAAAAAAATATAGAAAAATCATAATCTAGAAAAATGGAGAAAAATATAAAACTAAAAGAATATGGAAAAATGGAAAAAAAATATAAAACTAAAAAAATATAGAAAAATGGAGAAAAATATAAAACTAAAAAATATAAAAAAATGGAGAAGAATATAAAACTAAAAAATTATAGAAAAGTGGAGAAGAATATAAAACCAAAAAAATATAGAAAAATGGAACTTCATACATCTAGAAAAATCATAATCTAGAAAAATGGAGAAAAATATAAAACTAAAAAAATCTAGAAAAATCATGAAAAATATAAAACTAAAAAAATATAGAAAAATCATAATCTAGAAAAATGGAGAAAAATATAAAACTAAAAGAACATAGAAAATTGGAAAAAAATATAGAAATTCATAATCTAGAAAAATGGAACTTCATACATGTAGAAAAAAACATAATCTAGAAAAATGGAGAAAAATGTCATACTAGAAAAAATCATAATCTAGAAAAATGGAGAAAAATAAAAAATATGGAACTTCATAATCTATAAAAATGGAACTTCATACATCTAGAAAAAAATCATAATCTAGAAAAATGCAGAAAAATATCATACATCTACAAAAAAATCTAAATCTAGAAAAATGGAGCAAAATATCATACATCTAGAAAATAAAATATAGAACTTCATAATCTAGAAAAAAAAAAATCATAATCTAGAAAAATGAAGAAAAATATAAAACTTTCTAGAAAAAAATATAGAATTTCATAATCTAGAAAGAACTTCATAATCTAGAAAAATGGTGAAAAATGTAAAACTTCACACATTTAGGAAAATTCATAATCTAAAAAAATTGAGAAAAATATAAAAAAATATAGATCTTCATACATTTAGAAAAAGAAAAATGGAGAAAAATATAGAACTTCATACATCTAGAAAAAGCAAAAAATGGAGAAAAATATAAAACTTCATACATCTAGAAAAAGAAAACTAGAGAAAAATATAGAATTTCATACACTTCATACATCTAGAAAAAGAAAAATAGAGAAAAATATAGAATTTCATACATCTAGAAAAAGATAGAACTTCATAATCTAGAAAAATGGAGAAAAATATAGAACTTCATACATCTGGAAAAAGATACAAGAAAATGAAAAAAAAATAATGAAAAGATAGAACTTCATAAATCTAGAAAAAGATACAAGAAAAGAAAAATGGAGAAAAATATAGAACTTCATAAATCTAGAAAAAGATACAAGAAAAAAAAATGGAGAAAAATATAGAACTTCATAAATATAGAAAAGGATACAAGAAAATATACATAAAAAAAGATACAAGAAAAATGGAGAATTCATAAATCTTGGAGAAAAAGAAAAAGATACAACATAAATAATGGAGAATTCATAAATCTTGGAGAAAAAGTAAAAGATACAACATAAATAATAGAGAATTCATAAATCTTGGAGAAAAAAAAAGATACAACATAAATGATGGATAATTCATAGTGATGAGTTCATAAATCTTGGAGAAAAAGATACATCTTCATAAATATTGGAGAAAAAGATACATCATCTTGATAAATATTGGAGAAAAAGAAAAAGATACAACATAAATAATGGAGAATTCATAAAGAATTCATAAGTGTTTCAAGGGCCAAGTCATCAATAACCTCATCATCCAACAATTTCCTTCTTCCTATTATTTGATACTATTTTGTAATCAGTTTTAGATATTTTCTTAGTCTTAGAACTAGTATAAATAACTCCCATAACTCCCATCATGAGTTATTAAGGGTTGCACCCTTGGATAAGCATTTGGTAAGCACCAATGTACAAGATTTTGATCATTAATAATAAAAGAAGGATTCTCTATTTGTTTATGTGATAGGCCTACTCAACTTTACATAATTACACATGGTAAATATATTTTACTTTAACTGTTTAATCAAGAAAATCAAGAATCGGTTTAATGTAAGACGAATTCTTGATAATGACCTGGGTATTCATTATTTACTTGGGATCACTGGAGAGAAACTCTGCAATTTCACTATAAGGGTTTTAATTTTAAACTTTCCAGAGGTGAGATTCTGCTTGCTCTGTGATCCTTCAACATATATAACCTTGGACGCTCCCTTTGGTTGTGACAGCTTCAAAAAGAAAGTAACTAGTAGTTACTAGTTAAAAGAAAAGAAACAAAACAGTTGGTTTATTTTATTTAATGTTATTTAATTTTATTTTCTGAAAACAAGACTCTATTAGGAGATTTTGAGACAATCACTATTTTTAGATTATTATTGTTTTATTTTAATTATTCTGAAATAATGAGAGGAAAAGAGAATTTCAAAAAGAAAGTTGTTGGTGATAGTTTCTCAGAATGGAAGTGGTTGGAGACAGTTTGGAAAAACAGTTACCCTCTCCTGAATGGATAAAGTGCAAATCCAAGGGAGGAGAGGGGGTTCTGGAGGTGTAGGCAAAAAGGGGAAAGTACTGTCTTGAGCTGGAAAAACCAGTGGAAGTAACTTTCAAGAAACCCTTGAGTTTGGGCCTGACATCCTGCTTGTGGCTGGAAGGAAATTCCAGAGGTCACAGCAGAGAAGACACCACTGTAAACTCCGTGACGCTAAACCCAGAGTTCTGAGGCTAGGGGGCAGGTGAAGGACGTAATGGCCTCACCTGGTTGGTAGGGAGGACCACAACTTTGGAAATCGATTACCCAGTCCCAGATAAGTACATACAAGCATGATTAATCTATTTGGATCTCAGGTTAAATGACTATTGCATATTACATTCTTAGTATTTGATATAATAGATTTGTATCATCTTTACTATGCCAGGAATGTGTCGTTCACTGTGTAGAAAGAAAAGGATTTAACCGTGTATACTGTTTAGCAGGAAAAATAACTTGACTGTGTATTATTAAGTATTTACTTGAGTTCAACTACCTGTAGGAAAAACAAAGAAACGTAACATAACTCTCCTATTATTCGTGTAATTTTCTGTGGAAACGCGTATGTATAAGAATTGCATGTACAAACAACCATGTAGAAGCTACCTGATTCTTTTCTCTGATACTGGTCCCAAGATGAAATTTATCCGTGAAATGTTAATATAAAAGAGAAATGTAGGTGGGGTTTTAGGGCATAGAAGGGTGCCGAAGTAATATCGAACCCTCGCCCAGGTAACCCGGTAGAGTTTACCTATTCACGGTCGGGGTGGTGGACCGGTCACCCTAAAATTGTTTAGGAAGAAAAACAAACAGATAACTCTGCTCTAAACCGGCATACAGAAGCTCTATGTTACTATTAATGCGAATGGCAGAAAGAAAAACATAACAGAGACATGCAATAAAAATCTGTAAAAGAGACCTCATTCAACAGTCAGAAATTGACATATATAAAGTAGAACCATATCTGCAGTAAATGAAAGATCGCATATAATCAAGAAAAATTTAGAGCGCAAGTTTAACCATGAGGACTGGTGAAATAAACATTAGGGGCAGACATTTTAGAGTACTGAAAATGGCGGAACTTCCACATCACGAAGTCCATTTAATGTTCCGAAGAACACCTGCTACGAACCAACTTAATAACTTGTGTATTGTCAAGAATTAAGGGTAAGAACCCTGACATAGTTACACGACTTTGAAACGGCAACTCAGCAACTTAAAAAAAACCTAGCTAGGACTGATAATGAACCGAGTGCCAAGCCTAATAAAACTTAGAAAAGTAAAACTGTAATGGGTCATTGAGTATCATTCGAGCCCTCGGCTGAACGGGGTACCTGTATCATGGAAGAAAACTTCAGCTAAAGCTACCAAGGAAAGATTAATTGTAGAAGGAAGCGGGATGTCTAAATTCACCTGCGAGCACATAAGACCAAGCAATAAATCAGTAGGATTTTAATATTGGTTCAAAAAAAAGAAACAACAACATGTAAACCTCCAAGCGTGATTGCTTACCTGAAGGCACGAAGTTGATAACCTGTAGGAGGAGAAGCGTGGTCGTTTAGTACCAAGAAAGACTTACAGTATTCGGACTGAGACAAGTTAAACCACAAGGTAAAGACCAAATATTCGACGTGCGAAATCTTACCGACGAACTGGAACCAGAGAGCCTGATCTCATTTATTAACATCCGGATTATCTTCTTCGAAAACCCTGTGATCAAAACGAACAAAAAGAAAACTCAATGCATACAACACAAAACTTGGGTATGAAATGAATTTGCAGGAAAGACTCATGTAACAGAGCAAGTAGAGTGTGCCAGACAAAGCTTGGGTATTGCAGGGATGTTTCGCATACCTTCTCCTGTTATATCTTGTTTTAAGACGGAGTCGTCGAGGAGGAGCGCAACTGCAACCCGAACGCCATGGCGGAACTCCAAGTGCCGAATCGAAAGCCTGCCGAGCCAACCAGGGAAAATAACCTGTTTCCCTCCTAAAATCTCCAGCAAATCGAGATCGGAGCCATCTGCTGTGAGCGTTAATGTGGAAGGGCGGTCGTCTGTGCAAGTTTTGCCACCTGTGCCTCGACCAGAGGGATTTCTGTGCCAAAAAGCAGGACCAGTACTACTATTTATTTCCATATCCATAATTGCAGATACGGTAAGGATCATCACCCGATTCTCTGCCACCCTGGACACCGGAGAATGAAGTCTGGAGAGCCACATCTACCTATGGTATGACGTGTTGGCAGGTGGCGTGTTAACGAGGGGATCATACCTTATAACATATCCAAAACCGTGGTAAAACGATAACATTCAATTCAGGATTTAAATATGTACATTGAAGTTCGAATTCTGAGTTTAGTACAAAGATTACACCTTGTAAATTATAGAGGTTGCATACGATGAAACCTGACACGTGAATTTAATTGATAGTGCTATTTTTATGTTAGAACTATATTGGATTGTAAATATTTGTATGTACCACTGTGTAGGCTTTACATATAAATGAGAAATGTTATAATCTTAATTATGTACGAGCTGATGTATGTATGCTATAAATATATACTTATATATATGTTGCATAATGGTGGTGACATTTACGCCAGGTTAAATATTTGTTACTGGTTAGTGTCCTTGGTAAGAAATTAAATTTTTTTTTTAATTCTTGTGTAGAATGTTGTAGATGATTGTGACAAGTGGTATCAAAGCCGGTTGCTACACTGGTAACCTAAGGGTCTACTAACGGAGCTGTGTATGTATTAGTGCACTGAACAGAAGCAGAAAGATATGACAGAAAGGATAGTTCAAACGCCACCAGAAGAGACTCAAGGTCAAACGATCGTGAACCCAAAAATGTGGGTTCAACTCACATTGGAGCAGCATTAAAAGACAAGTAAATTGTTGGAAGAACAGCAGCAACAAACTGGTTTTCTGCTAAACATTGTGCAGCAGTTACAGGAAGAGATGACGAGAGTCCGCAAGGATAATGAAAAGTTGCTACAAGAACACGAAAGGATCCTGAAAAGTATCTCTGATAAGCAAAATCAGGAAATGCGTCAACCCAGTGCGAAAAAGGAATTATCAATGGAAGCAGAAGATCAGCAAACCAGAAACAACACCATTGGGAGAACTGAAAAGAGTTACTCTCATACGAGCAGAAACCGAAATAATAATGAGGCAGAATCAGAAAATCAATCGGATCAGCAAGATCATAAAAAGCAGAAAGTTGAACTGCAAGGGGAATTCCGCAAGATTAAACCGCCAATGTTTGATGGTGAGGCGGAGGAAGCAGCTGAAGCCTGGCTGATTAACATTAATAAATACTTTCAGGTATATGAGTATAGCAGCAATATGAAGGCCAGATTGGCTATATACCAGTTGCGGGAGAAAGCCACCTTGTGGTGGGAGGAGGTAAAGAATTTTCGCAATATTGAAGAACGGGACATTACCTGGGAATTATTTCAGTAGTACTTCAAGGATAAATATCTAACAGAAATATTTTATGATGACAAAGCCAAGGAATTCCACGATCTTCGGCTGGGCCAAATGACTATGGACGAGTATGTCACGAAATTTACTTCCCTGCTACGTTATGTACCTTATCTCAGAGAAGAAAAAGCCAAGGTATAGAGATTTCTAAGTAGCTTGCCTGCTCCCATGAGGGAAAGAATAGAGTTTTTTAACCCTCAAACGATGGATGAAGTTGTCCGGAAGGCACGCATGTGTTATCAGCAGTATAAGACCAAAGGGGATGGCGGAAAAGGTTGGCAGCCCAAGAAAAGTCAGAGGAATTCCTCTACTTTTAAAAGCAGCAAAAGAAGCCATATCAAAGGAGTAGGACGGAACGCTGGCAGCAAGCAGTTTAACAGGAATCATCAAAGGATCAGGTGGCCAGCGGAAGAAAAACCCACAGAAGCGTCAAGTAAACCAGAACAAGGGCAGAATTCTAAACCTCCCCTACAGTGTTGGGGCTGTGGAGAAGCACACTACTATAAGAACTGCCCACAACGAAGAAAGAATGAAAACGTGGCAAATTTGCAAGAGGCATCAACCGTGGGGGACGTGGCGCGAAACATACCACGTATAAATGCAGCGTTGGAGGATCGACAGGCTGATTTCCAACCCACAATGATTGAACTGGAAGGTACTATGTTATCTAAACCTGTCTCGATTTTAATAGATCCTAGCGCTAGTTTAAGTTATGTAAGTCCTAAACTAGTGGATATGTGCAAATTAAAAGAGCAGAAATTTAAAAACCCCTGGTTAGTTCAACTAGCCACCAGAGCTAAACGCAGGGTGACAGCAAAAATTGAGAATTGTATTCTGGAAGTTGAAAAACAGCAGCTGCAGGTAGACTTAAATGTTCTACCATTGGGATCGTATGATGTATTATTAGGAATGGACTGCCTGGAGAAACACTGGACATTAGTGGACTGTAAGGAAAAGACAATTTATTATAGAGCGCAGGATGGCACACGTAAGGAAATCAAAGGAATTAAAAAGCCTGTACAACTGCGTCCCATAACAGCATCTCAGATGAGCAAGTGTATCAGAAAGGGATGTCAATTGTACGCAATTCAAGTAGGGTATGCTGAATCCAACAGAAAAGGGGCAGATATAAAAGACATCCCTGTGGTACAGGAATTCCTGGATGTGTTTCCAGAAAACATTCCAGGACTACTACCCAAAAGGGATATTGATTTCACTATTGAGCTACTACCCGGAGCCTCTCCTGTGTCTAGAGCACCTTACAGAATGAGTATACCAGAATTAACAGAGTTAAAAATGCAGTTGCAGGAATTGTTAGATAAAGGATATATTCACCCAAGTGTGTCACCTTGGGGAGCACCCGTCCTTTTTGTTAAAAATAAAGATGGAACTTTACGCATGTGTATGGACTACCGACAACTCAACAAGCTGACAGTTAAGAATAAATACCCTCTACCTAGAATAGATGATTTATTCGATCAGGTGAGAGGTGCCAAGGTATTTTCTAAAATAGATTTGCGGTCTGGATATCACCAGATTCGAATCAAAGATGAGGATGTTTGCAAGACAGCATTCCGCACCAGATATGGACATTATGAGTTTGTAGTATTACCCTTCGGGTTGACAAATGCGCCAGCAACCTTTATGAGGTTGATGAATGGCATTTTTCATCAATTTTTAGATCATTTTGTTTTGGTCTTCATAGACAACATACTGATCTACTCCAAGAGCGAGGAAGAACATAAGGAGCATCTGAGAATAGTGTTAGAGATACTAAGGAAGCATCAGCTGTACGCCAAATTCAGCAAATGCGATTTCTTCAAATCAGAAATCCAGTATTTAGGTCATGTTGTAACAGCTGAAGGAATAGCAGTGGATCCCGAAAAGATTAAAACCATCATGGAATGGCAAGTACCATAGAATGTGGCAGATCGGTCTGGCAGGGTATTACAGGCGGTTCATCGAAGGGTTTTCTAAGATTGCCTATCCTATTACATCCTTACAAAAGAAAGGCAGATCTTTCAAGTGGACGAATGAATGTCAGAACAGCTTTGAGAAGCTGAAACAACTTTTGACCACAGCACCAGTGCTGAAATTTTTTGATCCCGGCAAAGATTATGTGGTGTGTACTGATGCCAGCAAGGAGGGAGTGGGTGCGGTATTAACGCAAGAAGGCAAGGTAGTGGCCTATGAGTCCAGGAAGTTGAGAGAACATGAACAAAAGTACTCTGCTTATGATCTGGAACTCACGGCGGTAGTGCATGCTCTCCGAGTATGGAGGCATTACCTACTGGGCAAAAGGTTTATACTCAAAACAGACCACAGTAGTTTGACTAACTACTTCAAGCAGGCAGATTTAAACTCTAGGCAAGCAAGGTGGAATGCTTTTCTGAGCAAATTTGACATGGACATACAACATGTTAAAGGAAAAGAAAACCGAGTTGCAGACGCCTTGAGTAGGAAATTGCATGGGATCTATGCAATGTATTACAGCCAACCTGTAAGCCAGCTATCAGAACAAATAAGGGAAGAGGCCCAGAAGGATCCAGAATACCAGTTTTTGTGGCGACAAATGGAAGAAGACCAGAAGCAAGGTAGACCATCCGAGTATGGAAGTAATGAGGAGCAAATGTTAATGTTTCGCGAGAGGACCTATGTTCCTAATCGTGCAAGTCTCAAGGGGTTAATTCTGGACAAGTACCATCGCAGCAACTATGCTGGTCATCCGGGTTACCAGAAGATTCTTTCAGCAATTAGGAAGATATTTTATTGGCCCGATATGCGCAGAGACATTGTAGGATATCTGAGTAAGTGTTTAGAGTGCCAGCAAGTTAAAGTGGAACATCGGCACCCAGCAGGATTACTACAGCCCATACCCATTCCTGAGTGGAAATGGGAAGTGATCTCTTTAGACTTCATCACCGGCTTACCTCGAACAAGGAAGCAAAATGACTCCATCATGGTAGTGGTGGACAGATTAAGTAAATCTGCCCACTTCATACCTGTGCAGTCTACTTACAAGACAGTGCAGATCGCGGACATATTTATGAGGGAAATCTTTAGGTTGCATGGCATACCTAAGACCGTGATTTCAGATCGGGATGTTAAGTTTACCTCTTCATTTTGGAAAACTTTGTTCTCAGGTTTAGGAACTCAAATACACTTCAGCACTGCATACCATCCTCAAACGGATGGGCAGACAGAACGAGTAAACTAGGTTTTGGAGGATATGCCGCGCATGTATGTAATGCGGCAGCCAGCTAAATGGGAAAACTACCTGCACTTAGTGGAATTTGCATATAACAATGGATATCAAGAATCATTAAAAATGAGTCCTTTCGAGGCGTTATATGGGCGACAGTGTCGTACACCGATTAACTGGAGCAGTCCAAAGACAAAATTAATGCTAGGACCTGAAATGTTGGCAGAACTAGAGGCTGAAGTAAAACGAATAAGGCAGAATTTGAAGGCCGCGCAGGACCGAAAAAAAGTTTTTGCAGATAAGAAGAGATCATATCGCGAATTCGGAGTGGGTGACCATGTATATGTCAGGATTAAACCAAAGAGAAGTACCTTGAGGTGGACTTCTTGCGCCAAGTTAGCCCCTCGCTATTGCAGACCCTTCCAAATTCTGGAAAGGGTGGGGCCAGTAGCTTATAGACTGGCGCTACCTAGTCATATTAAAGTGCATAATGTGTTCCACGTATCGCTATTAAAGCGATACGTGCATGATGAGAAACATGTAATTCATTGGCAAAACATTCAGGTAGGATGTAAATAAAAAAAAAAATGTATACATAAAGAAATAAACAAGTAAATCCTAACTGAAGACGAATCAAGTTTAACTCTACTGACTGATAAAATTGTTTCTTTCCATCCAGGTAGCACCGGACGGAGAATTTCTGGTAGAGCCACTACGCATACTTGATCGCAGGGAGATTGAGCTCCGAAAAAGAGTAGTTGTCCAGGTGAAAGTGCAGTGGAAGCACTTTGGACCGGACGAGGCTACTTGGGAAGATGAAAAATTTGTTAAAGAAGCTTACCCAGAACTCTTTGCAGAGATGGGTTGAAAAACACCGAGGACGGTGTTACTCCCAGAGGGGGGAGATGTGACAGATTCAAAAAGAAAGTAACTAGTAGTTACTAGTTAAAAGAAAAGAAACAAAACAGTTGGTTTATTTTATTTAATGTTATTTAATTTTATTTTCTGAAAACAAGACTCTATTAGGAGATTTTGAGACAATCACTATTTTTAGATTATTATTGTTTTATTTTAATTATTCTGAAATAATGAGAGGAAAAGAGAATTTCAAAAAGAAAGTTGTTGGTGATAGTTTCTCAGAATGGAAGTGGTTGGAGACAGTTTGGAAAAACAGTTACCCTCTCCTGAATGGATAAAGTGCAAATCCAAGGGAGGAGAGGGGGTTCTGGAGGTGTAGGCAAAAAGGGGAAAGTACTGTCTTGAGCTGGAAAAACCAGTGGAAGTAACTTTCAAGAAACCCTTGAGTTTGGGCCTGACATCCTGCTTGTGGCTGGAAGGAAATTCCAGAGGTCACAGCAGAGAAGACACCACTGTAAACTCCGTGACGCTAAACCCAGAGTTCTGAGGCTAGGGGGCAGGTGAAGGACGTAATGGCCTCACCTGGTTGGTAGGGAGGACCACAACTTTGGAAATCGATTACCCAGTCCCAGATAAGTACATACAAGCATGATTAATCTATTTGGATCTCAGGTTAAATGACTATTGCATATTACATTCTTAGTATTTGATATAATAGATTTGTATCATCTTTACTATGCCAGGAATGTGTCGTTCACTGTGTAGAAAGAAAAGGATTTAACCGTGTATACTGTATAGCAGGAAAAATAACTTGACTGTGTATTAATAAGTATTTACTTGAGTTCAACTACCTGTAGAAAAAAAAAAGAAACATAACATAACTCTCCTATTATTCGTGTAATTTTCTGTGGAAACGCGTAAGCATAAGAATTGCATGTACAAACTACCATGTAGAAGCTACCTGATTCTTTTCTCTGATACTGGTCCCAAGATGAAATTTATCCGTGAAATGTTAATATAAAAGAGAAATGTAGGTGGGGTTTTAGGGCATAGAAGGGTGCCGAAGTAATATCGAACCCTCGCCCAGGTAACCCGGTAGAGTTTACCTATTCACGGTCGGGGTGGTGGACCGGTCACCCTAAAATTGTTTAGGAAGAAAAACAAACAGATAACTCTGCTCTAAACCGGCATACAGAAGCTCTATGTTACTATTAATGCGAATGGCAGAAAGAAAAACATAACAGAGACATGCAATAAAAATCTGTAAAAGAGACCTCATTCAACAGTCAGAAATTGACATATATAAAGTAGAACCATATCTGCAGTAAATGAAAGATCGCATATAATCAAGAAAAATTTAGAGCGCAAGTTTAACCATGAGGACTGGTGAAATAAACATTAGGGGCAGACATTTTAGAGTACTGAAAATGGCGGAACTTCCACATCACGAAGTCCATTTAATGTTCCGAAGAACACCTGCTATGAACCAACTTAATAACTTGTGTTTGTCAAGAATTAAGGGTAAGAACCCTGACATAGTTACACGACTTTGAAACGGCAACTCGGCAACTTAAAAAAAACCTAGCTAGGACTGATAATGAACCGAGTGCCAAGCCTAATAAAACTTAGAAAAATAAAACTGTAATGGGTCATTGAGTATCAGTCGAGCCCTCGGCTGAACGGGGTACCTGTATCATAGAAGAAAGCTTCAGCTGAAGCTACCAAGGAAAGATTAATTGCAGAAGGAAGCGGGATGTCTGAATTCACCTGCGAGTACATAAGCCAAGCAATAGATCAGTAGGTTTTCAATATTGGTTTAAAAAAAAAAAACAACGGCATGTAAACCTCCAAGCGCGGTTGCTTACCTGAAGGCACGAAGTTGATAACCTGTAGGAGGAGAAGCGTGGTCGTTTAGTAGCGAGAAAGAGTTACAGTATTCGGACTGAGACAAGTTAAACCACAAGGTAAAGACCAAACATTCGACGTGCGAAATCTTACCGACGAACTGGAACCAGAGAGCCTGATCTCATTTATTAACATCCGGATTATCTTCTTCGAAAACCCTGTGATCAAAACGAACAAAAAGAAAACTCAATGCATACAACACAAAACTTGGGTATGAAATGAATTTGCAGGAAAGACTCATGTAACAGAGCAAGTAGAGTGTGCCAGACAAAGCTTGGGTATTACAGGAATGTTTCGCATACCTTCTCTTGTTATATCTTGTTTTAATACGGAGTCGTCGAGGAGGAGCGCAACTGCAACCCGAACGCCATGGCGGAACTCCAAGTGCCGAATCGAAAGCCTGCCGAGCCAACCAGGGAAATTAACCTGTTTCCCTCCTAAAATCTCCAGCAAATCGAGATCGGAGCCAACTGCGGTGTGCGTTAATGCGGAAGGGCGGTCGTCTATGCAAGTTTTGCCACCTGTGCCTCGACCAGAGGGATTTCCGTGCCAAAAAGCCGGACCAGTACTGCTATTTATTTCCATATCCATAATTGCAGATACGGTAAGTATCAACACCCGATTCTCTGCCACCCTGGACACCGGAGAATGAATTCTGGAGAGCCACATCTACCTATGGTATGAAGTGTTGGCAGGTGGCGTGTTAACGAGGGGAATCATACCTTATAACATATCCAAACCGTGGTAAAACGATAACATTCAATTCAGGATTTAATTATGTACATTGAAGTTCGAATTCTGAGTTTAGTACAAAGATTACACCTTGTAAATTATAGAGGTTGCATACGATGAAACCTGACACGTGAATTTAATTGATAGTGCTATTTTTATGTTAGAACTATATTGGATTGTAAATATTTGTATGTACCACTGTGTAGGCTTTACATATAAATGAGAAATGTTATAATCTTAATTATGTACGAGCTGATGTATGTATGCTATAAATATATACTTATATATATGTTGCATAATGGTGGTGACATTTACGCCAGGTTAAATATTTGTTACTGGTTAGTGTCCTTGGTAAGAAATTAAATTTTTTTTTTAATTCTTGTGTAGAATGTTGTAGATGATTGTGACATTGGTGTTTTAATTTTGTCTTGTCTCTTTCTGTTAGCGATTGGTGGCCGATGTCTAGATTATTCCCTCCATAGAAAACATTTAGCAGGGAAGAAGCCTCTTTACTGGGCATAGCAATGCTTTGACCATGGCTCACATATTGCTTTTGACGCCTACCCAAGCAACCTAGTAAATTAGTTTAACTAAGAAAACCTTAAGGAAACAAGGTAGATGGAACTAAAGAGCAGAACACCCCTGAATTCTTTAATCAGACCTTGAAGAAGAAAACATAAAGATAATGGAAACAAACAGAGTTAAGGTGCCCAAACAACATATCTTAATCTAAAATTTATGTTCTATTATCAGAGAAATGATGCACAATATGGTAAACAAAGGAGAAACAATGACAAAGAGGGGTAGCATCACCATTAACATAGCTCAAGAATCCTATGAACGTGCTTATATTACTGATGTCCAAAATAGTTACAATACTCCAATGCAATAGTCTCTACAACTCAGAGTCTGATCAAATCCAGTCTAGCAATCAGCCAACTAACCAACCATCAACCAAAATTGAACAATACATGCAGTATTTAACTGCAGATGAGGAGGTTGCCCTAATCTACAATTTTAGATTGTAGTTATTACAGAGTAAATGTAATGTTGACCTTTGAGACCATGCTAGGCCCAAGGCAAAATATCACTGACTGACTAGCTATAATAATAACTTTTAAATTAAATGTTGAGCTAACTTTAAGATATTTTGACTATTTGACTTTAATATTAACTTTTACAACAATTGTTGAGCTGCTAAAAATACCTCTGACTGCTTTATTAGTTGTAGTTGCTTTTATTGAAGCACAATCGGGTTGTAGGTGACCAATAATATTTGGAAGAATTAAATGCTAATCTGGCCTTGTCACTTGGATCTATCTTCTTCGTTGATTTGCCTTTGATTTGTCCTTAATCTTTGGTTTGTCTCTTAACTTGGATTTGTATTTTCCTTAATTTTGTTCTTATTATGCTCTTTCATCTGTTCTTTCTTCTTTACTTCCTTTACTGTTTTATCTTTGATCTTTCAGTGATTGCCTTTCCTCTGTCTTAACATTGTTTTTAACTTTAATCCTTTGATTAATCCTCTAATCCCTTTTACCATTGTTTCGTAACTATGTTTTCATTTGTCATTGCCTCTATGCAGCCACTGTAAAATTCTCTTCATTTTCTTTACCCTGTCCTTTGAAGAAATCTCGCTACCTTTGCAGTGATTGAATGATCATCAATGGTCATGATCCATTGTTGTTTTCAAATTAATCTTAAGCTCCTGGTCCTTTTGATGAAAAAAGCATTCTGGATCGTCACCCAAAAAACCTGTTTTAAGAAATAATTGGACCTTAGAAACACAGATTGATTTACTACGTCTTCTTATATATTGGTCCCTTGCACAATTAAAAACAACTTTTTAATAAAAACATGCGCTGTGGACAGAGTTTGAATAATGGCAGCTTTTGGTTTTTGTGTTTGGTTATGGATTTTTCAGGTCTTCGGAAGAGTTGCAGGGGTTAATACAGAGGATCAGGGGCTTATCGAAATGGCACAGGGCTTTGAAACATTAAAAAAGGGTCAATGGTTTAGGGCTTATGGCATAGAGCGGTAAGTGGTTTATCGCATGGGGCGTAGGTGGTTAATGGTATTTAGTAGGGGGGACACGATAAGACGCAGGAACGACACGTGGAGGAAAGGATGGGCGTGAATACCTCTCATTTCAAAAGTCTCAAAGGTTCATAACCTTCAAGCTTTTGGATTTACGAAAAGGCATGATGGCCATTGGATCTGGGAGCGGAGATCTGACGGTGATCGGGCGACGAATGGACTGCGGGTTGACTTGACGTGTGGGGTCGGGACTTTTGAATGTGATGGCGAGTTTAATACATAGTGTGGGGTGTTAATAATCATGGGGCTTGGGTTTTCAAATGACATGGAGGGTTAATATAATGCGGGGTTTTGAAAATAAGGTGGGGTCTAGGGTAATAATTAAGCAGAAGCGCTTAGTGTAAAGTGGGGCCATGGTCGTATGAGAGCGGAGGTTTAGGTTTTAAAGTCGGGGCTATAAATGTGAAAGGGGTGTCCGGTAATTTTTAAATAAACAGGGTTCATTTAAAGGAGTGGGTCCCGAATGAAAATAAAATTTGTTTGTAAAACAATGTAAAAATAGGTTTTGACATTGTTTTAATGGAAGAAGGGGAATGAATGAAAAGGAAGAGGATTTTAGCAATGGGAGTGGGGTTTTAGGTAGGGAAAGAGGGTTTTAAGAAAGGGGCACGGCTGAATGAGCGGTTTTAAGGTCAAAATATGGAATTTCAGAGTAAGAGAGTGATATGAATAGGTAAAATGAGAGATAGTGAATAGGTTAAATGAAGATAATGAATTCAATGAGATTTCTCAAAATAAATGATAGTCAGGGAATGTTATTTTTAGCAGATTGCAGACGTAATATTCCCAAATTTTCACATGATATTTGGAATATTACAGTTCTTAATAAACCTACTTAATTAAGTAAATAAAAGGGTGAAGGGACCCATAATCCTCAAAGATGAATAAAATCCACTTTTGATGTGTGTATGTGGATATTTTAGATCTAGATCTACATAATGGAGTAGTAGAGAAACTTCTTAATGTGAAAGGAGTGGAGATCATGTCTCATTAATGAGATAGATCATGGAGGTTGATACAATCAACTAAGAAATTGGAAGGAATCAAATGTAAGATCATAGAGAATTTATGATGAGATGATGGAGGAAGTGGTGCATTAATGCACATATGATGGAGAGTGTGATAAGCACATTCACACATGATGGAGATCATGAAATGACAACGCAGTCAACATGGAGACCTATGTCCACATGTACATCACAGTCAACATGGAGACCTATGTCCACATGTACATCGCAGTTATGAGATGGGCCAAGGCATGGGAAGGTTCACAAACTATATAATGAAGATGAAGGCAACATAGAAGGGAGGTTGAAGATTATTGTTGATGTATGATCTGTTTAGATCTGGAATTGTCATGTGACATTCCATGCTTTCTTTGGTTGTTTAGCTAAGATTGCAAGTGTTGTTTAGCACTGGGTGTTCCTGGTCGGGAATCCCACCTCTTTAATTGATTAGCTCTTGAAAGAGTATTGTACTTCATTCATCATCAGGCATTGGTGCCATATTGTTCCTACTTTCTGCAGAACATCCATATTCAGAGATTGCACATTTCTAAAGATCAGTTTGAGAGGAGGAAGTTGTCCTTCAATATTTCAATTGAGCAACATGTGAAGGATTCATCCTATCACCTTGAGCTTTAAGATCAGCCTTCTAGTGCTTCAAATCTTTATCAGGCATCAGGCCATCTATTATTCATCTCCCAGCAGCAGCAATCCCTTCAGAAATTACGCAATCCATTCTCGTAGATCCAAGGGAGAAGGGAAGTTGCTAGCATTTCATCTAGTAATCCAGTGGAGGACCATTCCTTCACATTGTATAAATTATTTCCATTAGTCTTGAGCTTCATAGCCATATTTTTTAGCAGGCTAGAGAGCCTCCTTCCTTTACAGCGCAGTTTTCATGAGTTTCCTTTGTTTTTTAAACCTCTTTCAAACCAAACAAACCTCTTGCAAACCAATTATTGTTGTATTTTATTAAGTCAAATTTATTGATTAGATGGAAAAATCAACTAAACTCTGAAATAATATGTTATCATTCGATCCGCCGGTGAATTCTGCAAACTAAACTCTGAAATAATATGTTATCATTCGATCCGCAGCCGCCTAAGACATGCTTCTACTTAAACACGTTTAATGATGAGATTATATTATATTAAGTGCAACACAATATCTTGCTTTTAAGACAATTAATACAAATGATAAATATATAGTTGTGTAGTAGCAGCTGCAACTTTCTTTGGAGGATTGAGGAGCTAGATCTTGAGCTTCAAGCTTGAGGATCTAGTGAAGGGATCAGCCCTTCACGCTTAGATCTGATCTTATAACATATTTCAGCCATCTATTTGTCAGATCTAGCTTCAGATCTACATAACCCAGCAATCAAAGGATTAACCTTAGGAGGGTGATTTTCCAAAGTTGTAGATCTGGAAAATCCTTTCTGGGTTATCTTGGGTATCCATCATAGAGCCTAGATTTAGAATATTGGCATCATCAGAGCTCCATATTTTCATAGATCTGCATTTTCCTTTTTATCCTACAGTCATATACTCATTATATTCTGAAGGGACAATGCGGTATTTGCTTCCAATAGCTCTCCAGTTACGCAGTGCCTATTGTGGCGTGTTTTCAGGGACATTCTATGCCATCTCTTTGGCTAGATTACCTCATATTGTACATTTTTGTAACTGAATCTTCTCCTATATAATAAAATGGCTCGAATATTCTGTCCATATCTGTGTTGATCATAAACTTACATACACATTTTTTGTGTTACAAATATTGTTTTTGTATATCAATGCATTATTCCATTTTGGGATATTACAGTGGTATTAGAGCTTGATCTTTGGCTCAGCTTATGGACATTTTGACAACATAAGAAAAGAAGATATTAGAGATCTACTATGGAGGGATTAATTTTTTCCTCGTCTTCCTTTAGATGTATGAAGGATCTCTCTAAGGAGATCAATGAAACAAGAAGAGAAAGGCAAAGAGAAACCTCAAGAAGGTTTCAAAATGAAGAAGGTCCCAGCACTTCTTTTCAACAACAAAGAAGGCTGGAGAAGCAAAGAGCTTCACATTATTCCAATAGATCCACTTTATTTGAGAAAGAGGACTAGTCTGGATATGATGAAGGCTTGGGGAAAGATACCCTAAGTGAATATCTATCTGAATACAATTCACAGCCTAGAGCATTGAAGGAGAGTCTCTTTCTCCAACATTTTCTGCAACTCAAAGAAGAGAGGATATCCAAAAGCAACAATAGAAGAAAGAGGCATAGATTCTTCTTGCCTACATTTGATGGATCTTCCACAAGCACATTAAGGGCTTGGAGGGAAGAATTATTTACATTATTTCTGAAATATCCTATATCAGAAAGAGAGGCTTTGGAATTTACAGCATTGCACCTTGAATGTGAAGCAAGAAAATGGTGGTTCAGTCAATTGCCACACATGAAAGTGTCTACTTATGCAGATTTTATTCAAATACTGAAGGAAAGATGTGGTATAAAGAAACGAGAGACATCTCACATAATGACATCTCCCATCATCAAGGAGATAGTGCATGAAGATTCAAGAGAATATGTTCTCATTCTCGCTCAAGAGGAGGAGCCTCTACCACCACCAGATGCAGATGTGATTACATCAAGAGGAGGATCAGTTGCATCTTTGCAAGATGGTCTTGAATTCTTGACACTTGGATCCCCATGCATGATTGATGAGATGCATGAGGATGAGGAGATAGATACCAGCGTTGGTTTACTTGTAAAAGTGCAGCCATCATTCTTACCAACAGTTGGAGACACCTTTGCATCGGAAGAGGAAACTCTTGTGTTCTTGCCAGATGTTTCTAACTCTCAATTGATCCAAGGTATGCATACACTTTAATCTCATACTGTTTCAGTATCTCTTATTGAAACTTATGGGGAAATTCCATCAGGGCTATTGCATGACCAAGGGTTAGAACATCATGCTTATTTGGAGCAGCATTACATCACTGCACAGAGGATCCTTGATTTAATCAAGAGATGAAGATCCATCCTATTTTGTCATGGATGAACTACATTCAACCTCTTGATCTGAAATGTGGAGTTTCAGAAAATGGGATAAGTATGATCCTATGTACAATTGCTGGCTATGAATTTAGCATTATGCCTTGCTTTGAGACAACACATGTATCACCTTGCAGATCTACAGTGTTGTTAATGAGTAGCAGTGAGAGGAAGAGGACCCATTCCTCATGGAAGTAATCATATGGCAGCTTCATTCATGAAGAAATGGAGGAAAAGATGATATATGGTAGACATCTTGAGATGAGAAATATTTTCTCCTTTCTAGATGACACTTTATCAATGAGCATCTCACAGCTCAAAGAGAGACTTCTACTTGCAGCAGATCCAGAACCTTATTGGTTTTGTAGGGCCATTGATGAGAAGAGAATCTCATGGAGAGATCTCATTAGAGGTGCACTTCAACATATCATGGAGTGAAAAGTTCTTCATTAGTTTGAGGAGGTTGGTGTTCTACAATGGGAGGATACCAAGTTTTTGCAGAATGAGATCCATCATCCACATTGGGATGAATTTTTGATAGTATGGAGCAAGGGGTTTCCAAACCTCTTGAAGATCTATGATATAAGCCAGCAAGAAGCATGGTTGTGTTGGTTTCTCATGGGTGAGTATGGCTACCACTCAATGAGTCATAATTTTCTGATTCATGCCTTATACATCACTAGAAGAATGTAGAAGAAGAAGGCATGGTTACTTTGGTTGTTGACGAGAGATTTTGGACGTCACCTGATATATCTTATGTCCTTATATTTACTCTTGTTTGGGATATGTCTCATGTCCTTACATGTATTTCTGTTTGGGATGTACCTCATGTTCATGTATGTACTTGGGTTTGGGAGAAAGTATAACTCTCACATGATGTGGCATAAAGGAGCTTGTTTGTATTATGTTGATGAGACATTTTACATGTCCACTACTATATTTTTTCTCCATGACTTACACCATGATAATTTAAGGTGGCAGCAAGAATCCTTGTTGCTATGGTTACTATTGGGAGAGTATGGATTGAATTCTTCCCATACATTGCATGACATTGTTGGAGGATGGAAACAGGAGGCCTTACAGTGTTGGCTTTTTTTGGGGGATTATGGTCATTGTACATGGTAATGATGATGTGATGGGGCAGCAAGATGGCTTCTCTTAAGAGAATATGGCCACTAAATTTGGTACAATGATGATGTGGTATGGCAGCAAGTGGCATTGCTACAGTGGCTTCTATTGAGAGAGTATGGCTCTCATATCTATATTTATGCAGATTTGGCATGGCAACAAGAAGCATTGTTGCGGTGGCTTCTTTTGAGAGAGTATGGCTCCCTTGTTTGTTTTCATGATGATCTAGCATGGCAACATAAGGCTTTGTTGCATTGGTTGTTATTAGGAGAATATGGTTTGACATTGTTCATGTTTTCCCATATGTCTCTATTTCTTGATTTTCACTATGATGATGTGATGTTTTATTCCTACATGGCCAACATGGCTAATGATGAGGGCATTGATATATGTAATCTACTCTATGTATCATGGGTTGGAGATATAGTTCATAAGTTGGGATTTTCCACTTCGGGAATGAACCACTTCATCTTATGTATCTCGTGTATAGAGGAGAACTTTGGTCATTATATGGTTTCCACTTGGAGATTCATTGATGAGGAAGGGTATCTAACTTTTCATTTGGAGGCCATTCTAGACATTCTAGAAATGTAGCTTTGGAGATGGACATGCATAACACATTGTGACAGATGGGAAGGCCTTCCACATGAAGATGCCATTTGGAGGGGGGATGTTTGTTGTAGCATCCACTTTTGCAGTTGCTTGAGGACAAGCAATATTTTTCCAGGGAGGACTGTAATATTCCCAAATTTTCACATGATATTTGAAATATTAGAGTTCTTAATAAACCTACTTAATTAAGTAAATAAAAGGGCGGAGGGACCCATAATCCTCAAATATTAATAAAATCCACTTTTTATGTGTGTGTGTGGATATTTCATATCTATATCTACATAATGGAGTAGTAGAGCAACTACTTAATGTGAAAGGAGTGGAGATCATGTCTCATTAATGAGATAGATCATGAAGGTTGATACAATCAACTAAGATATTGGAAGGAATCAAATCTAAGATCATAGAGCATTTATGATGAGATGATGGAGAAAGTGGTGCATTAATGCACACATGATGGAGAGTGTGATAAGCACATTCACACATGATGGGGATCATGAAATGACATCGCAATCAACATGGAGACCTATGTCCACATGTACAACACAGTTATGAGATGGGCCAAGGCATGGGAAGGTTCATAAACTATATAATGAAGATGAAGGAAACATAGAAGGAAGGTTGAAGATTATTGTTGATGTATGATTTGTTTAGATCTGGAATTGTCATGTGACATTCCATGCTTTCTTTGGTTGTTAAGTTAAGATTGCAAGTGTTGTTTAGCATTGGGTGTTCCTGGTCGGGAATCCCACCTCTTTCATTGAGTAGCTCTTGAAAGAGTATTGTACTTCATTCATCATCAGGAATTGGTGCCATATTGTTCCTACTTTCTGTAGAACATCCATATTTAGAGATTGCACATTTCTAAAGATCAGTTTGAGAGGAGGAGGTTATCCTTCAATATTTCAGTTGAGGAACATGTGAAGGATTCATCCTATTACCTTGAGCTTCAAGATCAGCCTTCCAGTGCTTCAGATCTATATCAGGCATCAGACCATCTATTATTCATCTCCTAGCAGCAGTAATCCCTTCATGAATTGCGCAATCCAGTCTTGTAGATCCAAGGGAGAAGGGAAGTTGCTAGCATTTCAGCTAGTAATAAAGTGGAGGACCATTCCTTCACATTGTACACATTATTTCCATCAGTCTTAATCTTCATAGCCATATTTTTCAGCAGGCTAGAGAGCCTCCTTCCTTTACAACGTAGTTTTCATGAGTAGTTGTGTAGCAGTAGCTGAAACTTTCTTTGGAGGATTGAGGAGCTAGATCTTGAGCTTCTAGCTTGAGGATCTAGTGAAGGGATCAACCCTTCATGCTTAGATCTCATCTTATCACATATTTTAGCAATCTATTTGTCAGATCTAGCTTCAGATCTGCATAACCCAACAGTTAAAGGATTAACCTTAGGAGGGTGATTTTCCAGAGTTGTAGATCTGTAAAATCCTTTATGGGTTATCTTGGGTATCCATCATAGAGCCCAGATCTAGAATCTTGGCATCATCAGAGCTCCAAATTTTCGTAGATCTGCATTTTCATTTTTAGTTTGTAGTCATGTATTCATTATCTACTGAAGGGGCAGTGCAGTATTTTCTTCTAGTAACTCTCCAGTTACGCAGTACCTATTGTGGTATGTTTTCAGGGTCATTCTAGTCTATTTCTTTGGCTAGATTACCTTATATTTTGTACACTGTTGTAACTAAATCTTCTCCTTTATAATAAAATGGCTCAGCTATTCTGTCTATATCTATGTTGTTCATAAACTTACATGTACGTTTTCTGTGTTACAAATATTGTGTTTGTGTATCAATGCATTATTCCATTTTGGGATATTACAGTAGAAAATACATAGTCATTTAGTCACACTGTATAATATAGGAGACTAATAGTGGCTCCAGCTAGGGAGGGCAACTCCTTTAGGAGATGTAAAGAACCTTAGATCTCTAGATTTCGTAGATCAGTGGCTTTTTTGTATTTGGTTAATTTTCATCCTGTAGTTGTTGATCTGCTGCAATTCTTTGTGACTTTGGCCTTCAGAAATTAAACATCATTCTTCCTACAAAGTAATTCTGCCTACCCATTATTCTGTTCTAACATTTTTTCTTCACTCATTTTGGGTGCATTTAGACTTTCAAACCCTGACATAATTTTTATTTTGAAAGCAAAACTATCTATTTCTACCCTTACAACTTCCAAATGCTCATATTATAATGATGAGCTCTTTTATTCTCTACCTAATCTACTTTTTTGTCAAGATTAAATAGTTTGACATATTTTTATTCACTATCTATCAACATGAAATTTAAAGCATGAATGAATCAAGATTAAGTAGTTTGATAATCATGAATTGTGGCAATTTGGACAAACTACACACAATATTATTTTGCAAAAAGTAAACTAATTGCGGGTTTTGATCTTGGATGTTTCATTTATCATTCATCCTTCTTTTTCCTTATTGGTTTCAGATTTAGACTTTGGAACCAATGTCATTTTCTATCTATCTACTTATAAACCAAGTTTAAATAGTTTGGCATATCTTCATCTTCTAACTTATCAGCAAAAATTCAAAATTTGTTTAATAATGATTAGGTTGTATGATTGAACAAGAATTTTTCAAAAGTAGTGGCATCTTGACTTGCACACTTTCAGAAATATTCATTCTTCGGTAAGGGGCTTACCTTTCTCTCTTTATTTTCCCTCTTTCCTTATTTTCTTTCTTTCTTTTTGTATCAATTTTTCTGAGATTTTTGTTTAGACAATGTTATATACAATTAAGGAAACTTTAAACTGAGATTCTTAGCTGAAATAATGCCTGAGCATCCTGCCATTGACAGGACCTCCAAATAATTTTGTTCCATCCATTTCTTGTAAGAAAAACACATTATTACCTCTTGCGGAATGAATGAGGTATGGACCTTTCCATAGATTATCAAATTTTCCATGCTTGCCTTTGTCCTCTCTTCTTGAATCCCAGTTCAGCACTTTTTTTCCAATGCTAAAATCATTTGTCTTGGTCCTTTTTTCAAATAGATTCTTCATATTCTCCTGTAACAGTTGTGTTCTGTTGTACACTCCTCTGGTTTGATGCAGCTGAACACTCTGGCTTATTCTCCTTTGTATGTCATTTTCTTCAAACTACACCTCTTGAATGAGTTTCATTACTGGCACTCCCAAGCTTGTTGGGAAGACTGCATCTGTTCCACAGACTAGCTGATAGGGTGAAATGTCAATTTATTTCTTAATTGTTAGCCTATCTACCCAAAGTGCATGTACTAATTTGTTGTGCCATGATTTCTTGTTTTCCTCCAACAATTTTTTAATGATGTTCACCAAACTCTTGTTTGAGGATTCAACCAACCCATTACCTTGAGGGTAGTAAGTTGTAGAGTGTCCCAAAGAAATGTTATATATGTGGCAAAAATCCACCATTTTCTTAGATTTAAAAGTAGCAACATTGTCAGTAATGATTTTTCTAGGATAGACAAAATGTTGTTTTCAAGGAATTTGATAATTACTGAGTCTATGGCAATTCTAGAAGGGATGTCCTATATCCACTTACTAAAAAATACAGTTGCAATAAGGATCCATTTATGCTGGGCAGAGGAGGGTGGGTGGATTTCTCCAATGAAATCTAGACCCCATTGTTGAAAAGGAGCTTCAACAGAGATTGGTTGTAATGGCAAGGGCAAAAATTTTATTTTTCCCTAAAAAATTTGGCACTTATGACTTGGAAGAGGGTAGGCCAATAGAAACCAGCCCTAAAGATTTTTTTAATAGTGTTTTTCCAATAGAGGTGCCCCCCACATTCTCCCTGATGAAATTCATGCATAATCCTATCTGCATTTTCTTCAGGCAAACATTTAAGAAATACACCACCAGATTTTTTACAATATAAAACTTTATCCAAAATGCAGAAATTTATAGCCTTTAGTTTCAAGAATCTGGCCTTTGTTTTGGACAAACTGGGAGGAAAATTTATATTAAAAAGCACATATAATATATCAACATACCAGGGTTAGTTCTGAAATGCTTCCTCAATAGGTGGAGTCGCCAGCTCCTCTTGTTCATCCAATGAGTCAATCATATTGATGTCCAGTGCTTGAAATTTTTTTTCAATCATGAGTTTAGCCAGCCCTTGTCCTTTTATTATCTTGGTGGGCTTGATTTCTAGATCATATTCCAAGATGAACGCAATCCACTTACCTATTTTTCCATCAGAATCTTGTGTAAGTTTGTCTTTAACCATTGTATAAGGCACAAAAGAAATGATGTGTGAATGTAGAATATAGACTCTGAAATCTTTTAGTGCTTTGATTAAGGAAAAAGCAAACTTTTCCATGATGTTATATTTCATAGGTTCATCTCTTAAAGCTTGGTTGAAGAATGCTATGAGTTGCTCCTGTTCTTTTGTATTTTTCTGCAGTAAAACAACGATAATTGTGTGTTCTGATGCAAAGGAAAAAATGAAGAAAGCCTTGTGAAGTCATGGCTGATTATAACAAATGTTAGTGTAGGTTCTTACTTCACTAAGTCAAAATATTACTTTGCTACTATGGTCCATTTGACCCCTGTTTATATTTTTAACATGTTAGTAATCTTTCTTACGAGTTCTGCAAGGTTTGGTATGAACCTTCTTAAGAAATTTATCTTTCCAATGAAAGACTGCAGCTCTTTGATGTTCCTTGGATGACTGATTTGCAATATCCCCTCAATCCTCCTTGGGTCAATTTTGATCTCTTCTTCAGATATTATGTGGCCTAGAAGCTTCCCTTATTGAAGGCCAAACAAAGTTTTCTTGGGATTTAAAGACAGATCGTACTTTCTTCATTTCTCAAAGACCTTTCTCAAATAAGCTAGGTGTTCTTCATCTGTTTTTAAATAGATTGTGATGTCATCAAGGTATATCACAATGAAGTAACCTATTTCTTCTGAAAAAACAATATCCATTGCTCTTTGGAAAGAAGCTCCAACATTCATTAACCCAAAAGGTATTTTAACATACATGAAGGTGCCCCAAGGTGTAGTTTGGAAAGTTATCTTATGTTGATCATCTAGATGTACCAGCACCTGATTGTACCCTGAAAAGCCATCAAGAAGAGATATCATTTTGGAACCTACTACCCTTTGCAATATATGTTCCATTTTTTGTAAAGGGTAGTTGTCTTTCACGAATGCTTTATTTAAATTTCTGAAGTCTATGCAGAGCCTAATTTCTCCTATCTTCTTACTAACTGATACAAGATTTGAAACCCTTTATGAGTACCTGAGAAGGACTATTATTCCAGCATCATACAATTTCTTTATTTCTTTCTCAACCAGTGGTAGTTGGACAGGATTTATTCTGCGTAATTTTGTTTTAAAGGGCTTCTATTTTTCTTTGAGAGGAATCTTGTGCTGAATGATATCTGTATCATATGACTTCAAGTCTTCATATATCCAAGAAAAAACATCAATGAATTCTTTGAACGACTCAATATATTTATTTTTTATATGTGTTGGCAATATATTTGAAAGTTTTATCATTTTGGGTTTTAGTTCACTGCCTATATTGCACTTTTCTACATTTGTTTCAGTGGATTCTATATTTGACTTTCTAGCAACATCATTGAAATCAAAAATTTCTTCTAGAGGGACCAGTCCTCTTGGAAATATGTTATCTCTGAACTGCAACACTTTGAAGTCTTCCTTTTCTGGATCTTCACATAGCTTTGTCTCATGTGGGTCATCTTTTGCTAACATATTTATATCAGGATCATCAGGGGGCTCTTTTTTGTATGTTTTTTCCTCAGTTGTAATACTCCTAAGTTAACATGCAGCTAATTGGAGTATTAATTTTTTATTTTGTTCTTAGATAGAGGAATAAGATGGGTAGGAAGGCCCATAAATCTCTTTAGTACAAATAAAATCCCTCTTAGTGTGAAAAGGGATCATATTCATAGCTGGATAAAGTACGTTCATGTGTGAACAAGGGCTAATGCATGTGGACAAGGTCAAGTTTGACCAAGTCAAGAAAGCTTGGATGGAGGGAGTGGATCATTAATAGAGATGACCCAGTGGGTATATGGATCAGTTTAGATAGTTATAATAAAGCCACCTTGAGTATGAAATAAGACATTGCATGGATATCAAGTCAAGGATGACCAAATCAAATAGCGTTGTTATGGAGGAGTGGCATTGATGATGGGACATCGCAGTTTTGGAGGGAGATTAACTGCATGAAGGTGGAAACCCTAATGAGTGGGACCCAAGGTGAGAAGGATCACATTGTTTATAAGGAAGAGGATGGTAGCCATATGGGGTTAGCTTATGATTATTATTTTCTAAATATATGGTTTGTTTAGAGATATAACTTTCTCTTGTTGTTTAGCCGAGATTGTATTTTGTTTAGCATAGCATGTTCCTGATCGGGAATCCCACCGCTTCCATTGAGTAGCTCTTGGAGGAGTCTTGCACCATATTGTCCACTATCTAGCTGAAGGCCAAGCTTCATCTTCCTTTAATAGCACAGATCCTATTGACGGTTTGTCTATTTCAGTAAGCTGCAGTAAGTGGAGACTAGATCTTCAGGTCTAGGCCATTTTAGTGCTCATTTTCAGTGGAGGAGGGTTCTAATCAATTGGAAGGACAATATTGAAGGTATTGACATTAATTTTCATATCTTGGCAGTAGGCCAACCACATTTTGTCCCCTATACTGCAGTCTAGATCCATATCTGTGTAATTTCTGAAGAGGCAGTTGCAGGGTGGTTGAGCACACCATTTGGAGAGCTAATTTTCTGAATGTTGGGGATTTTCCCTTCACTTTAGAGATCTGTTGGAGGAGGCTATTCTATTTCATATATCAGATCAACCACACTTTCCAGATCTATAATTTTCAGTAGATTTGTATTCTTAAAGCTCAGATCTACAATTTGTACTTGGTATTTTGCTGAAAACCCCAAGGGGCTTCTATAAAGGAGCTTGTATAGTGCATGGATCTGATATAGATCTAAATTTTCATGCACATAGAAACTCTAGATATAATTTACAACATACTGCTGTTGTAGACCCAATAAAATAATGTTTTCGGGGTATTCTAGCTTTAATTCATGGTTGCATCCCCTCTTTTTGCATGATTTTTGAGCTATTATGGCTTGGGAGGCTCAGGCAGAGCTATAAAAGGGTCTCTTTCACCTCTAATTACCTCACATTAATATGTCAATCCGGGAGCGTTTTGTTATTCCAAAGAGTGTCTCAGTCTGAGGCTATCACTTGTCAGAGTAATGCTAGTAGTACAGTGTTTAAAAATACAAGAGTAAACGGATGCTGGTCTATAACTAAGTTACTTCAAAAGGATAAATCACACATTCAGAAAACTAGGCAGCTTATCAGTCAAGGGTTTGGCAGCGATAACCCATCCCTTTGGAAACTGATGGAAAGGAAATTAGAGCATAGACCATGGGTCTGGGAGCTAGACAGTGAATGCCAAAGCTCACTACAGCCTTAGATCATCTCTCACACCAAAATAACAAATGCGAGTAAATGAAACGGCAGATAGCAAAATAGAACATCAAATAAAGAATTGAACAGCGATGACTTCTCTTCGGTCTCAAAAGAACCTGCTTGAACCTGCGAACATACACTTATTCACCTGATATAGAATACGAGATTAACGTGTTAAACATGAATCAAACACTATGTGTAGCAAGATTATAGATAAAGCACATACACCTCAAGAGATGTCATTAGCAACACATCTTGTGTGGGGTAATTGCTTGTACAGTGGTCTGATCACACAAAAAATAGTTCTTGATGATAAGATACCTCTGCACTTCCTGAAAGATGAAACGAAATGCTAACAATCTAGTTTATTAACATTCATTAATATAACAGATAATAAGATAAACATCATTGATACAACACGGATAGCCATGACGTATAAACGATATCCTGAAAAGAACAGATTCATTAATCATAGGATATTCTGAAACTGTTGAAAGAAATACACAAAGTGTTCATAAAGCAAAACACATCATAACCATAGGGTATTTTAACAAGATTCTATATTCATATGCTCAAGTGTCAGATCTTTAAATACAATGCTTGTAGCTCCTGAGTTTCCCAAAAGAAAAAGCCCCCATGTACAATGTCCCGTAGGAGTATTTATAATGCCAAAATTGTCTGTTGGGTTTCCTTGACTGTTCACCTTCTTGACTTTTGGGCTACCTTGCGACCAACTCCTTCTGCGACCTGGGTAGATGATGCGACCTGCGACCTGTCCTGTTGTTGCGATTTGCGACCTGGTTCTTCTTGCTGCTCAGGACTTGCTGCTGTCGGGACGCGAACTGTTAATGTCAACCTGTTGTTCCCTAAGGAAATCCTGCCATGCCTGGTATTCTGCCGCTATGGGGGACACCAGGGGCACCTCCTCTTTCAACCTATACACGCATTCCAAAGCGTTCGGTACTAGGGTCTCCCTCTTTTGTCCAATCTGATTTGAGAGCGACGCAAGCTTGGTATAAATCCGCGCTGGAGCGGCGATGAATTGACTGAGATGCTCTTGAGATGCGGAGGGCTCCGGATCAGCTGCGGCCTGCTTGATGGGTTGCAAGAATGTTTGAATATCATGGTTTACTTGTTCCCAGGTTTTCTCTTCCTCTAATGCTCCAAGCGATGGGATGTGGTGCAGCGTATGCATTGAGTCGATACCACTAATCACATGGTCGTACGAGGACATCACTTTGTCCAGGTCTTTAGTCAATTTGTCTCCAGATTGCATCGCTATGCGGAGTTGAACTTTCGCATCCTGCGTGTGGATCCAGTCCCTCTTAGGCAAATTTTCAGGTGCCTGAGGGTACTGAATGGACCAACCCATCATCCTGTCCAAAGCCTGTGAAGCCTCTTTGAGCTGATCTTGTCTTTGCCTGGTTTCCATTCGTGCTCTTGCCAGAGGAGCGACTGTTTGTTTGATGGTGAACATCTCACCATATACCTGTCTCATAGTCATCTCCAACACCTCACACTCCTTGAAAATGGCAAGTGAGACTTCATTTGCTGGCAGAGCTTGGTTTCGAAGTTGTTGGACTTCCGCTTGCAATGCTGCTCTCTCCTGCTCTGCCATCTTTTCGCGTTGCTCAGCTGCGTGTAGTCTGTTTTGTAGAGCTACTATTTCTCTACTCATCCGGTTTACATTTTCTTCTGTAGCCGCAGCGAAGGCAGTACCTGCTGACGCTATCATTACCGGATTAGTCCTGGTATCCAAAACTATATCCTTACCTGTGGATACTGCAGATGATGTAGAGGGACTATGTGCCAACGACCTCCTCTTCTCTTGACGAATCTTGAACGAAAACTGATCAAATGTGAGTCTGGTCAGGTCGAACACATCTTCTTCCTGTCTCTGGGGCGATCTAACATCAGAGAGTTGTGTACGGCCCAAAGGTACATCGAGAGGAGTTACTTCAAGATCATCTAGCGTGTCATCTTCTCTTTCCTCTGTGTTCTTCTCTTCCTCTTCCTTCCTCCGCCGTTCAGCTTCTGCTGCTGCTTCTATCTCGGCCCTCTTCTTCTGTTCAGCTGCAGCTGCCTGTTCGGCTTTCCTTTTTCGTTCAGCCTCTGCGGCTGCTTCTATTTCGGCCCTCTTCCTTTGTTCAGCTACAGCAGCCTGCTCGGATTTCTTTTGGCGTTCAACCTCCGCCTTGTCCAACTCCGCCTTAAGCGCCTGTTCCGCTGCAGCTTGTGCCTCTTTGTCTTCTTTTTTTTCCTGGCCTCTTTGGCCAGCTTCTTCTTTTGTGCTGCAGTTGTACCTTTTGAGCGCGCCTCCTCATCTTCTTTTAGCTTCCTCTCCCTTTCCTGCTGGGCCTTTGCTTCTGCCTCCTTTTGTTTGGCGGATGGAGTTGACCCTGTGTTGATTCGGGATTTCTAGAGCATGGATGAAGAAGAAGCTCCTAACTGACGTCTTCTGTCTTCCAAGTTCTGATCATCCAAGTCTTCCTAGACCACGTCAACCCCCGGAGCAAGTTGTCTTTCAGCATTATACCAGTTTCTCCTCTCATCTTCTGCTGGGCGTTCGAGATGCTGATAAGTCCACCTGAGGTTGGCTCTCCGGCAGTGTTCAGGGACCAATCTCTCTGGGTCATAGTTTCAATGTTCAATTGCCCCCAGCTGATAACTTCTCATTGCGTCTGCTTCTGCTAGCACCTCCTTGAAGTCTTTAACTGTGAATGCACCAATAGTGAGGGGCAGAGAGGGCCATGGCTTCTTTTTTCCCTTAGACAAGATGTTGGAGAAACCATGTGACATCTGAAAGCACACCTCCTGCATCAGCATTTTGTCCGTCACGAAACGAGGCATAACATGTGGCGCCTTGTAAGTTCCAAAGACTCGGATGAAGGTGTACTCAGGGAAAGGGAACCAGTGCGCGACTTTAACCAGGGTCTCCTTGGCCCGCCATGACATGCAAGGGGCGTCTTGGCCAAATAAATGCCTGTACAGAGCGGGAACAAATATTTGGGAGATCCGACCTAGGTCCTGTTTGTATTTAGACTCCCAGAATACTTTAAGTTGTAGATGGATTGCGCGCGTGTTCTCGGGGTCCCAGTTGTGCTCCCAGCCGTCAAACTCTACTCGGGCGCACACCGCATCTAATAGGTATGAAGCCATGTAAAATTCAGCAGGCATTCCTTCGTCCCGAGCCAATGCCGAGTTCAAGTTGGTCTGCATCGACGTCATCAGTATGCCGGCCCAGTTAAAACGGGTGCCCTGTGTTGTCACATACTCCATAATAGTGGCCCAACTGCCGTTGAAAGTGGAGCAATCTGGGCGCCCGTAAAGCCTGCAGAGCATGGCAGCAACCAATTTATAAACTTTTCTTAGGCTTGCCACTGGGTATTCTTGGTTCTTTTTCACTTTGAACTTCTCGGGCTCCTCCCACCATTTTTTAATAGTATCGACGATCGGGACGGCGTGAGTAGCAGCCCATTCTCGAGTAAAGTGCTGGTTTGGGCGCGGCAGTGAATAATAAAGGTGTGCATCTGAGCCTACCAGCGTAGTGAAAGCTCTGCCTTCATGATCTCTGATCACAAATTTCTCCGGGTCTGTCTTTTGTATTATCCAGTCTATGATCTCCGGACATGGGAATATGGCTGGATGTGCCCCTGCCAGATGTAGTTTGGACCTCTTTACCGCCAAGTATATTTCTCGGTCTAGGAGGTCTTCCGGAAATTCTTCTGGCAACTTGGCGAACTCCTGATAAATCTGGTACCACCTCATGCTGTCGTCTTTCGAAAAAGTACATAATGTATCTCGGAATATTGGGGGTGGGGACACCACCACCAGCTCATCAGTCTCTTCCGATGTTCCCTTGTCCTTTCTCCGAGACCGCGGGGGCGCCATGTCACTAGAATCTGAGAGCACAGGTATGCACTCAGGCTCTTCATCCACAAACTTAAAGGAGTCTCCACGACAAGAACGTCATAAGTTGAGTGCTCAGCTTTACAATTTAGTGAAACCTAAATGCGTAACTTTTGGCAAGGTCGTTGAGTCGTCGGGTCGCATCACTCTATAAAAGAGTTCTCGGGCAAGCGTATTCACATCATGACCGCGACCGAGGTCGCCGGGTCGCCAGGGTTTGCATCTATGAAAACAAAGGAGGACTTAGCGACCGGCGACTAGGTCGCAGGGTCTGTGCTCCAAATATGTAAAACTGAGAAAATTACACTCTGCCACCTCGACTAGGCCGGGTCGCAGTCGCATTGTCTTGCCTAGGTTTGGTGCGCGCGGCCTTGAACCTTTTTGCCTCCTTTCTCTTGGGAATTTGCAAGGTTTCTGGGGCCAGGGAGAGCTGTGGCATGATTTTAAAGAAAAGGGGATGATGCCATGGGGTGAAAAAGCAAACAGAGAGGTTCTTGGTAATTTATGCAATATGTAATTGGCAAAATTCTCAGAAAACATTAAAGCATGGCCAAAAGACAATTTATAGGCTACAAGGGGAGATGGGTTTAGTAAGAAAATCATTAGAACGGAAACAACAGGAAGAAATGGCAACTTACCCGGGAAAAACTCGTCAGTTGAGCTGTCAGAGGCGTTTTCCTTACAAATCGCTGAATGTGAATAATGCGACCTGCGACCCCCCCCTTTTATAGGAAGTCGCACGTGCGGGCCATTAATGCGGGTCGCTGGGTCGCAGATTCGTCAAACCTTGAGTTTTGCGACCTGGCGACCTTGCGACCCGGCGACCTGGGGTCGCTGGGTCGCAAGGTCGCTAAGTCGCGATTTTCGAAAAATGACCAAATTGCGACCTGGCGACCTGGGTCGCTAGGTCGCTAGGTCGCAGTTTTCATAAGTTTATGTAATGTGCGACCTGGCGACCTGGCGACCTGAGGTCACTAGGTCGCAAGGTCGCAATTTGCATGAATGTCTACTTTTGCGACTTAGTGACTTAGCAATTTCTCTTTAGTTCTAAGGGGCTCCAAAATTTTAAAAAGGTAGTCTTTTTTTGGAGGGTGTTGTAAAGGTTACAACAAATGGCGATTCACTGGACGAACTCAGAGTCTCTGCTGATGGTTAGCCTTAGTGGGGGGAGGGAGGGGATTATGCTAACTGTCCTCTTTTACCTTGTGGTTGCCATTTCCTAGCCTTCGGTCGTCCAGCTGGGTTGCCGAGCTTGCTGGTCCGGTTGGGCGCCATTCAAACAAATTCTTTCTTCAGGTCTCCGGACTGGAAGGGTTGGAGAACTCTAGGCAGCTACAGGGTCTGGTACGATTATTTTGTCCTCATCGTGTTGCTCCGCTGCCAGCGAACCTCTCGATCCCGGCGGAGTCACTGCCTAGGAATCGTGAACGTTGCTCCGCTGCCAGCGAGCCTGGTCAGTACCCCGGCGGAGTCGTTACATCACCTCTCTGCGCAAGAAGCCTTTCTCAATCCTTTACCCTTTATTTGTGTGCTATTGCACTTATTTTGAATGTGCCTGATGCACTTATTTAGATGTGCTTATGGCACTTATTTGAAATGGCAGTTTTGCCTGGGCGGATGAGGGATCCCGACTTATTTTGCTTGCAGCTAGGTTGTTCTTGGTCTAGTATGAGGACTTTGATTTTTCCCAGACACCCTGACATAGCGTAGAGTATCTCTCTTCCCTTCTGGTCCGGTTACCATTTACACTGCATTTTCTTTTGTGGACACCCTCTCAGACTGGCGAGGTAAGCTTTCCTGCTTGAGGACTTGAGCTTGGTAATGTGCTACTTTTAGGTGCGGAGAACAAGCAAGCTTTTGCCACCTTTGAATTTGTCGGGAAAAGCTTTCCATCAGTGGAGAACCTGCGGCAGTATGCCAATCTGTGTGACTCTAATACATCCTTCCTTAGGCTTTTATTCTATTTTTATTTTTTTATTTTTTTTATTTTTATTTATTTATTTATTTATTTTTTTTTTTTTTAAACAAAAGGGACAAGAAAATATGGTACAAAAACGAGGCAGCCCCCCAAGGGCTGCTTAAGTGAAATAGTGTTTGAGGTCGTGCCCGTTTACCGGGAGGACCTCGACTCGTCCATCGAGGGTTTGCAATCTGAACGTGTGTGATCCTATCTTTTCCTTAATTTGGAACGGGCCTGTCCAAAGTGCTTGGAACTTGGCATGCTTCCCCTTTTCCTCATGGGCTTTATCCCACTTAAGGACCAGGTCTCCTACCTCAAAAGTTTTGTTTCCTGCGGACTTTTTATCAAACCATCTTTTGATTCGGCTCTGATGGATGGCAAACTTTTCCCGGGTCTTTTGCCTTTCTTCCTCCAATTTCAGCAAGGTGTCGATTCGGTTTTGCAAGGTGGGACACGGAGTACCATGACCTTCTTGGGACAGTTGGAGGGCCGGGAGAGATAGATGAGAAGGGAGGACAGCTTCTTTTCCATACACGAGAAAAAATGGGGAGGTGCCTAAAGAGGACTTGGGAGTAATACGGTCAGCCCACAGTGCATTGTGAAGGGCATTGTGCCAGTTGCGCTGGTGGGATAGGAGAGTCTTCTTAATAATACGGATAAGGTTCTTGTTAGTGGACTCAGCTAATCCATTTCCCTGGGGGTAGTAATTTGCAGAATGTTTTAGAATAATACCATTTTCCAGCGCAAAATCATATAATTTAAAAGATGAGAAATAAGTCGCATTATCAAAAACTAAAGAAGTCGGAACGCCAAACCTGGTCATGATGGAATGCGTGAGGAATTCTATTACCTCTTGATCGTTGATTCGGCGTAACGGTGTTGCCTCAACCCACCCGGTGAAGTAATCAGTGGCCGTAAGAATATACCGATGTTGTTTAGAAGAGTGCGGTAGGATTTCCCCAATTACGTCCAAACCCCATTGTTGGAAAGGTTCTTCTACTGCTACTGAGAGTAGTGGTGCGGCTGGCCGTGCTTCTCGGTTGGCGAACTTCTGGCACGGAATGCATTTCCGAACATATGCATGCGTGTCTCTGAAAAGAGTAGGCCAATAATATCCTGCACGCATTATCTTATGGGCAGTGGTATCTCCAGAAAAATGACCTCCAGCGGGTCCATCGTGTAACTCGGTTAAGATTTTTTGTGCTTCGTCAATTTCCAAACAGCGTAACAAGACCCCATCGTGGTGTTTCTTGAATAACTTACCTTGGATCAGTTGGTGAGATGCGGCTTTTAATCTTATTGCGCGCTTCTGTCGGGCAGTAAGAGCAGGGTCCATCGTGCCTTGGGCCAGATATCTTGAAATGTCAGAATACCAAGAAGGGCTATTTTGCTGGTGCACATGGTCGCTCTGATACATGTCGATTTCTTGTTCCCAACATTCTTCTTCCATCTCCCAACATTCTTCTTCCATCTCGCGTGTATTTGCAGCCTATGCGGCCATTTGACATAAGCCCTGTCCTTTGACGGTATGTGCTGGTTTGAACTCTAAATCGTATTCTTGTAAACATGCCATCCAGTTGCCCCGCCTTTCGCCTAGTTCTTGCTGTACGAAGAGTGAGCGGACTGCGGGGTGTGGTACAAAAACCGTGACGTGACTTTTCAAGATGTAAGGCCTGAAATGTTTTACTGCCTTATAAACCGCATAGGCTTGCTTGTCAATTTCCGGATAGTTTAATTCAGCTCCCTGAAGGCCGGTGCTCATAAAAGAAATGGGCCGTTCATCGTTGTTATTATCTTTCTGTGTGAGGACAGCCGCAAGCGAGGAATCTGAAGCGAACGTGTATAGGATGAAACCTTTATCAAGATCTGGACTTTGGAGGGAAGGGGTTTCAGCTATAGCCCTTTTGATTTTTTCGAAAGCCTCTTTCTCTTCGGGATTCCATTTGAATGCGGCATTCTTCTTAATCATTCCCTGCAGCGGCCTGACAATCTGCGCAAAATCTGAAATGAATTTACGGACAAAATTAATCTTCCCCAGGAAGGATTGCATTGCTTTCTTGTTGTTTGGGGGCGGAATCTGAGCAATGGCTTTAGCCCATTCCGGATCAACCACAATGCCCTGTTTAGTGATAATGTGGCCTAGCAAATTTCCCTCTGCCACAGCAAAAACGCTCTTTTTAAAATTGAGTGATATTCCATACCTCCTGCATCTATCGAAGATTTGTCTAAGGTGACGTAAATGATCGCCCCTGCATTTTGAAAATACAGTAACATCGTCTAAATAAACCACCACGCTCTGCCCTATTAGACCGCGGAAGGCTATGTCCATAGCTCGTTGGAAGTTGGCTCCTGCATTGATCAATCCAAAGGGCATGCGTCTGAAAGCAAAGGTTCCCCATTTTGTCCGGAATGTGGTTTTCAATCTGTCAGGTTCAGCTACCAATACTTGGTTATAGCCGGAGAAGCCGTCCAATAGGGAGAACATCTCAGATCCAGACACAGCTTTTAATATCTGTTCCATGGGGGGCACCGGGTAGTTGTCTTTGTTTGAGGACTGATTCACATTGCGGAAATCTACACACAAGCGAATTTCACCAGACTTCTTTCGCACAGGTACCAGATTCGACACCCACGTGGAGTGACGAACTTTGAAAATGATGCGAGCATCTAAAAGCTTTTTAAGTTCTTTTAGAATCATTGGCTCCAAAGCTGGGTGTATTTTCCTGAGTTTCTGTTGGAAGGG